>QANX01002192.1:0-75744 GCA_003254975.1 Ochetophila trinervis | reverse complement strand
GTTTATGCCGCCATATTATTTATGCTTGTGCGATGGGTTATGCCGCCAAGCTGAGATTATGAATTGCATATATGTGTGAATATATGAAGGGACAATAATTTTCACAGAAATGGTTATTACCCGCTCGGTATATGATGATTTGTTCACATATATGTCTGTGGCTTTTCACTAAGGATTTAATGGTTAGCTTACCCACCAGGTATATATATGATGAGTTCGTATATATATGTTCTGTGGCTTTTCACTGAACGTCCCTCATATATTTGGTTGCATTGATTGTGTGTGGTATTTTATATTTCAAGGCATTTTGACATAAACAAATATATTAATTATGTTAAAGGTATATGTATGTATAAATATATGAATATTTTGGAAATTCAGAAATTTGAAAGATGAACTATTTTCCAAGGAGATTGCATGAACAAACCAATTTTTATATACGTTATATATGGAAGAAAATATTATTTTCTTATTTAGTTTCTACTCACTGAGTATGCAAATACTCACCCCACCAAAAAAATTCTTAATTATGTTTCAGGTAGTTCTTGGATTATTAGCCATGCTACTGTTGCTAATTAGTGCAGGAGGAGCGAGTTAGAGGTAGTAGTGACATAGTTAGATTGTGCGAGTTTATATGTTTGTTGAGTAGTAAACTGTAATATGCTAGAGATATTTAGTGTAATCAAATTTTAATATATATGTCATGGAGTTTATGTATATGGGTGTATTTCTGAGAAATTACTGGATTGTTGTGAAATATTGTCTGGCATGCAGGTACATGTAAATAATTTGGGGAATGTTGTAATTATAGACAAAACTCTGCCGAAATTTCTATTAAAATTTCTGGCATTTAAGAGTTTGGGTTGTGGATTTATTAATTATTGTGTTGTTGACTTCTTAGGGACTTAATCAGGGTGATTAAGTCCTGCAGGCAGGACTTGGGTAGTGCGGCTCCTGTCAGTTTTTCTCGATGATCTATCAAGAGGATTGCCACCAATTAGGGGAATTGAACATAAAATTAATTTAGTTCCCGGGGCACCACTACCAAATCAACCAGCCTATCGGAGTAATCCTGAAGAGACAAAGGAACTCTAAAGGCAAGTCAATGAGCTTATGGAAAAGGGATATGTTAGGGAGAGTTTGAGCTCTTGTGCAGTTCCGGTGCTACTCATACCTAAGAAGGATGGAACTTGGCGCATGTGTGTTGATTGTTGCACCATCAACAATATTACGGTAAAGTATCGCCATCATATTCCTAGGTTAGATGACATGCTAGATGAGCTACATGGTGCATGTGTCTTTGCAAAAATTGATTTGAAAAGTGGGTATCATAAAATTAGGATGAAAGAGGGCGATGAATGGAAAACTGCTTTTAAAACTAAATTTGGTTTGTATGAGTGGTTAGTAATGCCCTTTGGTTTAACTAATGCACCTAGTACATTCATGAGATTAATGAACCATGTGTTGCGTGCATTTCTTGGCCTATGTGTAGCTGTTTATTTTGATGATATTTTAATTTATAGTAAGACACTTGACTCACATGTTGAACATGTTAAGTCAGTTTTGCAGGTCCTACGAGCTCAAAAGTTGTATGCGAACCTCAAAAAGTGTTCATTTGCTACTAATAAATTAGTGTTTCTAGGATATATTGTTAGTGCAAATGGCATAGAGGTTGATGAAGAGAAAATCAAAGCCATTTGGGATTGGCCAACACCTGCAAGTGTTGGGGACATTCGAAGTTTTCATGGATTGACAAGTTTCTACTGTCGATTCGTGAAGGACTTTAGCACAATAGCTGCACCATTGACCGAAGTGATCAAGAAAACCGTAGGCTTCAAATGGGGAAAAGAGCAAGAGCAAGCCTTCAATATTCTAAAAGATAAGTTAACTCAAGCTCATTTGCTTTCTTTACCGAACTTCAATGCTACCTTTGAAATTGAATGTGATGCCTTAGGTTCGGGTATTGAAGCTGTCATGATGCAAGGTGGGCGGTCAATAGCTTATTTTAGTGAGAAATTGAATGATGGAGCATTGAACTACCCAACATATGACAAAGAGATGTATGCCTTAGTTCGTGGTTTGGAAACATGGCAACACTACTTGTGGCCTAAAGAGTTTGTGATTCATACGGATCATGAAACACTGAAATTTCTAAAAGGGCAACAAAACCTACAAAGGAGACATGCTAAATGGGTGGAGTTCATTGAAATATTTCCCTATGTAATCAAGTACAAGAAAGGTAAGGGCAATGTAGTGGCTGATGCATTATCCCAGAGGTATGTATTTTTGTCTACACTAGATGCTAAATGTTTAGGGTTTGAGCTTATTAAGGAATTATATGAGCATGATGATGATTTTGGTAGCATTTTTAGTGCATGTGAAAAGTCAGCTTTTAGTACATTTTATAGGCATGAGGGATTTTTATTTCATGAAAACAAGTTATGCATGCCTAGGTGTTCACTTAGAGAGTTGCTTGGGTGAGAGGCGCATAGTGGCGGGTTGATGGGTCACTTTGGTCTCTTGAAAACATATGAGGTCTTGCATGAATATTTTTATTGGCCACAGATGTGGCAAAAATATGTGAGAAGTGCATTACTTGTAGGCAAGCTAAGTCTACCACTAAACCACATGGGTTGTATACACCTTTGCCTATTCCTACTCATCCTTGGGTTGATATTTCCATGGATTTTGTCTTAGGATTGCCGAGGACTAGGAGGGGTATGGATTCTATATTTGTGGTAGTTGATAGGTTTTCTAAAATGGCACATTTTATACCTTGTAGGAAAATCGATGATACATCACATGTGACAGATTTGTTCTTTAGAGATATTATTAGGTTGCATGGCATGCCTAAGAGTATTGTGTCCGATAGAGACGCTAAGTTTTTGAGTTATTTTTGGAAAACTTTGTGGAAGAAATTAGGTGCAAAGCTCTTATTCTCTACTACTTGTCATCCTCAAACTGATGGTCAAACTGAGGTAGTTAATAGAACTTTGTCTACCTTGTTACATGCATTAATAAAAAAGAACCTACAGAGATAGGAGGAGTGTTTGCTGCATGTTGAGTTTGCATATAATAGAAGCATGCATTCTGCTACTAAATTTACTCCATTTAAACTTCTTTATGGCTTTAATCCTTTAACTCATTTGGATTTGAATTCTTTGCCTATTGATGAAAGAGTGAATTTAGATGGTGCAAAAAAAGTTGAATTTGTCAAGCAATTGCATGAGAAGACAAAACAGCATATAGAGAAGGGAATCGAGCAATATGCCAATCAAGCCAACAAGGGATGAAAGAAGGTTGTGTTTGAACCAGGTGATTGGGTTTGGTTGCATATGCGTAAGGAGAGGTTCCCGGAACAATTGAGTTCTAAGCTATTGCCACGTGGCGATAGTCCATTCAAAGTACTTGAAAAGATTAATGACAACGCCTACAAGATTGATCTTCCCGGTGAGTATGACGTTAGTTGTACCTTTAATGTGTCTGATCTCTCTTATTTTGATGCAGGTGATGATTTGAGGACCAATCCTTCAAAAGGGAGAGGGAATGATGGGGACATCGAGCCATACAGAGAAGGTGGTCCATATGATGGTTTGAGCTATCTAGAAGGTCCCGTGACACGTAATCGAGCCAAGCAATTCAAGAAGACCTTGGAGCTTTATATTCAACAAGCATTGGATAAAAAGGCCGAAGAAGTTATGGATGGGCCTAGAACGTCTACATTTATTAATTTGCTGAGCTATATTAACTAATAGACATAAATAGGCTTGAAATTATCTTGTAATTTAGCTTATTAATTAAGGGTATATTAGTATTTTATTTCCTATTTCTTTTAGGGTTTATTTCCATATTTGGCAAACAATGTTTTTCTTTTTAAAAGGTCAAAATTCGGCCAGCTATAAGATACAATAGATTATAACAATTATTTTGAGAATTATTCTTCTATTTTCTATGGTTTGTCTAAAGAACAAACTTCCAACTTATCAATCAAAGAACGAAGCTTTGATTGTGGCGTTTATAGCAAGGTTCTTGTCTTTCCCATAGACAACGGGTCAAGCTTCCATACCATGGTTCCAATCTCTCATTGGATTGTGGATCGAGGTCAACTTCGTAACCATTGAACCATTGTAGAACGATCCATTCTGTTAGGATTTGCATCACTATCTTAGCATATACTACAAAATTGTTGTGTATAGACTGGAATGTTATCTTCTGCTTGTCATACTATAAATAAATTGAGTAGTGTTCCTTCTTTGAAGTCAGGAACTTTGAGTTCTTCTAGTTCTTGTAATATTGTAACATAAGATATAACTCATTCTACATGTACTGAGTTGCTTTCTAATCCTCGAGATCATAATGAAACTAGTTACAATTTGGTTTCACATGAATCTTATAGTGATGTTTTTTCCTCACATGACTTCTCTGCTGCATTATCTTCTAGTGAATCTTTGTTGCATACTACTATGCATAGTTTGTTTGATGTCACTAGTAAAGTTTCAAATATGGATGACAAAGTTGATTTAAAGTTACTGCATCAGAAACTAGGCCATGCTCCCTCTCAGATTATCAAAAAGATTCATTTAGTATATAAACCTACGTTGCAAATTACCACACAATCAATATTTTGTGATGCTTGTCAATGTGGGAAAGGACATACATGTTCCTTTGCTAAATCTGAATCTAAGACCTTAAGACCTTTGGATTTGGTTCACACCGATATTTGGGGGCCATCACATGTTGCTTCTAAAAAGGGTTATCGTTACTACATTCATTTTGTTGATGATTTCTCATGATACACTTGGATTTATCCTCTCAAACTTAAGTCTGAGGCTCTTGGTGTTTTCAAACACTTCTTACCTATGGCTGAAAGATTATTTGGCACCAAGCTCAAGGTTTTACATTCAGATTGGGGTGGAGAGTATTGGGCTTTCCTACATTTTCTTTCAACTCTTGCCATTATTTTCACACACTTCTGCCTTCATTTGCATTAACAAAATGGTAAGGCAGAAAGGAAGCATCGCCATATTGTGGAAATGGGGCTTTGTTTGCTCTCCAATGGAAAAATGCCCTTATCCTTCTGGTGGGAAGCATTTCACACAGTTGTGCACATCATTAATAGGCTACCAACTATGGTTTTGAACTTCATTAGCCCTTTTCAGGTTTTATTTCACAAACCACTTGATTATTCTCAACTTAAAGTTTTTGGCTGCTCATGTTTTTCCTTTCTACGAGTCTATAATAAACACAAATTTGATTTCCATTCTACTAAATGTGTCTTTATTGGCTATGAATATTACTACAAAGGTTATAAGTGCATGGCTTCAAATGGTCGTGTTTACTTATCTAAAAGTGTAGTATTTCACGAAACAAAATTTCCATTTGCCTATGGTTTTACCAATTCCTTAGGTCCTATCCAGTCACATTTTTATTCTCCTACTTCAAATACTCCACTGTTTATCATTAAGCCTTCATCTTCTTCTCCTATATCTGTTTTACCCCCATCCATTTCTACTTCCAGTTCAAACTCTTCCTTTTCTCCAATTGCTTCTGGTTTTATTTCATCACCTAATTCAAAGCCTTATTTATCCTCTTTTTGTTCTCATCCACCTGATAGTCAACCTACTGAATCAAATTCCTCCACATCTAGCATTCAGCTTTTTGTGGATCTTCCTACCTTAAGTTCCAAGGCATCTCCGAATTTACATTCCATGACAACCCATCCAAAAATGACATTTTTAAACCCAAAGACTTTCATGTTACTCAAACTCCTAGCTCTTCCAGTCTATCTTCTATTGAACCAACCTCAGTAAAGGCAGCCTTGACACATCCTGAATGGTGTGCAGCCATGCAACTTGAATTTAATGCTCTTCAAAGGAATTGTACTTGGACTCTTGTACCTTACTCTTCTGACATGAATGTTGTGGGTCATAAGTGTGTTTTCAGAGTCAAATGGCATGCAGATGGATCTATTAATCAATTCAAAGCTCGACTAGTCGCAAAAGGCTTTCATCAAAAGCCTGGTTTTGATTTTCCTGAGACATTTAGTCCAGTCATCAAACCTACCACTATCAGGCTTGTTCTTAGTCTAGCTATTTCTCTTAATTGGCAAGTTCAACAACTGGATTTTGATAACGCCTTCCTGAATGGTGACTTAAAGGAGGAGGTCTATATGTCTCAGCCTCAAGGTTTTGAAAGTACAACTCATGCAGATTATGTGTGCAAGTTAACAAAGGCTTTTATGGTCTTAAACAAACCCCACGGGCTTGGTTTGAAAAGTTAAAAGCTTGGCTTCTTCAACAAAGGTTCAAGAACTCAGTAGTTGATACTTTTTTATTTGTTTTGAAGACTTCCACTACTTATATTTTAGTGTTGATCTATGTTGATGACATACTTGTCACTGGTCCCAACTTAACTGCTAAAAAAAAGCTCATTTCTACCTTGAAATCTCATTTTTCTCTTAATGATCTTGGTTCCTTTATTTTTTTTTGGGTATTGAGGTGAAATGAAGTCAATATACTATGATTCTTACTCAATCTTGATATATTCGAGATCTGCTTCACAAAACTAAGATTGCTGAGGCAAGTTGCTATCATACACCAATGATGGCTAGCAAGATATTATCTGTGCATGATGGTGACATCCTTCATAATCCTGAGTTATATCGAAGCACTGTTGGTGCTCTTCAATACCTCACTCTTACAAGGCCTGATATTTCCTTCCCTGTGAATAAGCTCACCAGTATCTTCACTGTCCTACCTCAATTCACTAGGAAAGTTGCAAGAGGTTGCTTGGTTATTTGAAGGGTACAGTTGATTTTGGTCTCATCATTCAGAGATCTAGCAAGTTTCTTATTCATGATTTTGCTGACTCTGATTGGGTTAGTGACAAGGATGATCGATGATCTACTAGTGGGTATGCTGTATTTCTCGGACCTAACTTAATTTCTTGGCGATCAAAGAAGCAGTCAGTTGTGGCTCGATCGAGCACTGAGGCTGAGTATCTGTCCATTGCTCATGTTACTTCAGTATTGTATTGGTTACATAGTTTATTCACTGAATTACAACTCTGTTTGCCTTCTCCAATTGTATGGACAAATAATCTCAGTGCAGCTGTTTTAGCTTGTAATCATGTGCTTTATCAACACACGAAACACATTGAAATCGACATACATTTTGTACGAGGCAAAGTTCTTCACAAATTTCTTGAAAGTCGTTATATGCCTATAGAGGAACAAGTAGCTTACTTGTTTACTAAAGTGCTTGGGACAGCTTAGTTCTTATACTTAAGGCCTCGATTACAAATACTTCATTCTTTTTAAAATTTCTCAACTGTAAGCTTGCCACGTAAGCTGTTGCAAACCTCAGCTTGTCTGTTTCCTCCACGCTTTGGTTTGAGGGGGTGTGTTAGGATATTGATGTAAGCTTGCAACGTAAGCAATCTTATAATGCAAAGGTGGTAAGCTAGGTGTAGCAGATCCTAGCCATGCTAGCAAGTTAGTTGTAGTCATTCACGTGGTTCTGTTAGTAGCTTGCAGAGAAACAAACTCTCAAGTATTTAAACCAACTCATGTAATTGTAGTTAATCAATCAAGTGTATACAATTCAATAGTCTTTCAGAAATATAGAGAAACTTTTCTCTCTTAGTCTTTCAATATTCTTTCAATCTTAGTTTACAATCTTGTGTTAGTAAAACAAATACAAAATATATTCTTAGTTTCAGTTTTCAATCGCTCAGTTGAAGAATATGTTGATGATGCTAAAAAAAGGGACATGCTCCCCTAGACAAATTTCTTAGGAAATCTAAACACATGTGTGACAATTTGGCAGCAATCAACCAACCCATGTCTGACACTGATAAGGTGTTTCAACTTGCCAATGGCCTAGGACCAAAATATCAAGAATTTTGGGCTGCTGTGTTGACCAAGGCACATTATTCTTCTTTTAATCAATTTGTACTAGCTTTGCAAAGGCATGAACTATCTATCGCTACTCAAAGAGATGAATAGAAATAGTATATTAACCATAGACAAGCCTTCTATAGCCAACAGAGAAGAGGTACGAATGGCCGAGGAGGAGAAGCCTCTGGAGACCGTGGATTTGCTATTAGTATTGGCGTCATAATCATCCTCGAAATTGATTCACAACCATCGCCTCATCTCATAATGCTCTAGTCAATAATCCAGCCGCACCAACAAAGTGTTCTGATGGCATCTAGGGTCATAATAGTCAAGAGACAAGCTAAACACACCCCTATCACATAGTAATTACTATTGGAACAGTTTAACTACTCCTATCAACCAGATGAAACCCCTCAAGCTTTTGTTGCTTTCTCTCTCACTGATTCAGGTGATAATGCTTTTTATGTTGACACTGGGGTCACACTCACATGATAAATAATCTAGGTAGGCTTCTAAATCCTAAAAATTATAAAGGACGGGACATTATCTATGCTGGTAATGGTAATGCATTGCCTATATCATGTGTTGGGGATACTTAGGTTTCAACTCCATAACAAATTTTTTTATCAAAAGATGTTTTAGTGGTACCAAAGCTTAATCAATTTTGATATCAGTGTGGCAATTTACAGCTGACAATTTTTATGTGTTTGAATTTGATTCTTTTGTTATTAAGGATCCAACACAAAGGATAAAAGTGAGAGAGCATAAACGAGGAAAGTTGTATGCTTCAAATGAACAAATTCATGAAGCCTTTTAATGCAGTTAAGATAAATGGTGCCACTTCAAGTATATGTCATCAACCTTTTGGGTCATTTAAATTCAAAGTTTCTTCATATTTTAAAGAATAAGAATAATATTAATGTTAGTCACTGTACTAGTAAACTTTCTATTGCGTCATTTGTCAGATAGGGAAGAGCTGTAAGCAACCTTTTAAAATTTCGAATAAAGTTTCAGATTTTCATTGGATAAATTTTATTGTGATTTATGTAGACCCACTCCTATTACCTTGATGCATGTCGTAAGCACTAAAATTATAATACTAAAATTATTACTAATTTAGTAGTGGCTATTTCAGTTCGATCCCATATGGACTATTAATAAAATTGGTTTTATTCTAATTAAAACAAAATTAAAATGACAAATGTGGAATTTTTATGTTTGGCAAAATCAAATTCATTGACAGCCTTCGATGGATGGGACTTTGCGGGGGTGTTAACGTCTCCGCGGAAAAGGAAGAGGCCGTGGATAGAGTTAGAGGGGTCTTCGCCAGTAGTGGCTTTGTAGAATTCAACAGAGGAGTTGGAGGATAGGAAAGAAAGGAGGTGGTTGAGATTTGTTTGGTAAATGCTGTTGGGAGCGAAAGTTGTTGTGTTTGTGCAGTTGTGGTAGAGATAAGTTGGGGCAGCTTCAGTTTTAGTCCATAGAAATGTTAAAAGACAGAGGAGCAAAAAGATGAGGGTCATGATGTTCAAGTACGAAATTTTTGATAATTAATCAAACGTGCCTCAGTTTCTCTTTATGACTATAGAACTGGTCGAATAATGAGCATATCAGTTTTTGTTTTTTTGTTTTTTGTTTCCAAGGGACTAATAATTGAGATGATGAATAGGAAATGTGAGTGGCAAAAGTAGGGGTGTGCAAAAAAACCGACTAACCGATTAAAACAACCGATCCAATCCAATCCAACCGGATCGGATCGGTTATTTGAGTGTAATTGGATTGGATCGGTTTTGAAAAATCAAAAACCGAAGGTTGGATCGGTTCGGTTCGGTTCTGGGTGCAAAAACCGACCAAAACCGATCCAATCCAAACCGATCACTATATAATTTTTTAAAAATATTTTTTTACTACGTGGCGTGTTTTTATTGGCTGGTTCACCAATTTATGGTGAACCTGCCAACACTGGATCATGTCTATGGGTAGTGACTTAGGGCAATCAGATGTGAGAGCAGCACACACCCGAGCCCCTGTATTTGGAAATTTGCTCTGCCGACTGACGCTGCCGCTGCCGGTGTCCCTGTCCTCTTCCTCTTCCTGGTGGCTGGGTTTCTTCTTCCTCTTCCTGGTGGCTAGTGGTTCGGTTTATTCTTCCTTTTGCTGGTGGCTGGTGGCTGGTGCTTCGGTTTCTTCTTCCTCTTCCTGGTGGCTAGTGGCTGGTGGTTCCGTTTCCTGCTTCAGCCGATTCCACGACAGATTGAAGCCGCACCAATTCAATGTAAGAGACAAATTTATTTGGTTTTTTACCCGATTAAACACTTAAATTTTTTGCCCAATTGAATACTTGTATTTTTCACAAATATAAGTGAAACCATGAAGTTAAAAAGGGACTAGAAACACCTACTGACTCAGGTTTTCCTTCCTGCCGAAAAAAAGTCGTTTAATTTATGTAAAATTCACATATTGTAAAATTCACATCTACTATTTTATCATCTAGAAACTTTTACTTGAATCCCAAAAAAGAGGACTATGGTGTTAGCCTGTTAGGGGTATAGTGTCAGAAAATGTTTCATTCCTGCATTTGTTATAAAGAAACAGAAAATGTTTATATACTTGAGGTGTATTTAATATGATGTATAATACCAAAAAATAAACGTACGTACTGATATGCTTTTAATTACCATTTTTTATTATTTCATCAATCAAACTGTTGTAGTGATCGATTCCTTCTTAGTTTATACCACTGCTTAATGTTCCATCTGTTTTTCACATACCACAACAGTCCAATAGAGTTATTACTGTAAAAAAAAATACAAACTATGCATGCATAATAAATATGTTATTTTGTTTTTTTTTTTTTTGGGTAAAAGTGTTACTTTTTATAACAAAGTAACATAAAAATAAATGTCCTCTATGTATATAAATTTCATAAACTAGAAGGCATAATTTATTGGAAAGTTCACAAAATTGTGACTTAAAAATAGAAATTTTTTTTTTTTTGGAAGCACTGAAGACAAGGAGGTTTAAATGTTCTATAAATAACTTACTTGGCAGAATCCTAGGCCAGGCAATGGAGAATCTTTAATAATCAACTCCAAGTTCCTTCACAAGTTTTACATTGAAGAGATAAATTTAAAAGATATATAAAATTTGAATTCTCAAAAAGAATATTTCCTATAATATGTTTGGAGATTTAATTTTAACAATTAGCTTTTTATTCTTACCTTATATCGCTAATATGAATCAATTACTGCAAAAAATTTAAAAGCATTAGTCTTACAGTAAACTATAATGATATGGATAAAAAAGTTAGTTATAATTTTTCTATGATAAGTAGTTACGTTGGTGTTTCTATTACAGATGGATTCATGCAGTGTTAATGAAAAAAGCACTACACCTGATACACAGCCAGATGATACACCACAGCCCCAAGCAGTTGGCAGCTCAACTCCTTCTACTGCTGAAACTGCCAAAGGTCCTTCGGAGTCCCAAAGCTTATCTGTAAGTACAAACCGAAAACCTACAAAGCCTCCCTCGGTCGTTTGGGATCATTTTGATAAAATTGTAGATGCTAAAAAAAATGAAAGGGCTGTTTGCAAATATTGTCAACAAGATTATGCATGTGGTAGTAGAAAAAATGATACCTCAAATTTGTTGAGTCATTTAGCTAACCGATGTGCCAAATATCCAAATAGGTTAGACAAGAGGCAAAAAACTTTATCTTTCCAACCTAAAAGTGGTGTAGAAGGAGGTTGTCTTACTGCCCATTCATTTAGTTTAGAAAGAAGTAGGCTTGCACTTGCAAAAATGATAATTAAAGATGAATTACCCTTTATCCATGTGGAGGGTGAAGGGTTTAGGGAATTTTGCATGGAATTGGAGCCTATATTTGTAGTCCCCTCTCGAACCACAGCCACTAGGGATTGCATGCAACTCTTTTTAGATGAAAAAGAGAAGCTAAAAACTAATATTTCTAAGAACAACTATATAATTAGTCTTACCACTGATACATGGACCTCTGGACAAAACATGTGTTATATGGTGCTTACTAGCCATTTTATAGATGGTGATTGGAATTTGCAAAAGAGAATTCTTAACTTTTGCCAAATTCCAAACCATAAAGGTGAAACAATTGGTAAACCTATTGAGCAATGTTTGTTAGATTGGGGTATTGAGAGAGTTATTACCGTGACAGTTGATAATGCAAGTTCTAATGACGGAGCTGTTGTATATGTAACTAGAAAAGTGAAAAATTGGGATGGAGCAATATTGAATGGTGATTACATGCATCTTAGATGTTCAGCACATATCTTGAATCTTATTGTTTCAGATGGATTAAAAGACTATCATAAATCTATCAATAGGATTCGAAATGCAGTGAGATTTGTAAGGTCATCACCTGCTAGGACCCAAAGATTTAAAGCTTGTGCTGAAAAAGAAAGAATTTTTTCTCAAAAACTTGTGTGTCTTGATGTTTCTACTAGATGGAACTCTACTTATTTAATGTTGGAAGCTGCAGAAAAGTTTGAAAAAGCATTTGAGCGTTTAGAGGATGAGGAGATTAGTTATATTAATGAGTTATGTGGTCAAAGTAGAGGTGCTCCTGAAAAGGAAGATTGGATTAATGCCCGTGTGTTCATCAAGTTTTTGAAAATTTTTCAAAGTGCAACCTTGAAGTTTTCTGGATCTTTGTATGTTACTTGTAACAGTTTTTTAGATCAAATTTGTTTCATTCATACTCAGTTGGAGCATTGGATAAAATGTGATAATCATATTCTTAGTGAAATGGCAACAAACATGAAAATGAAATTTGATAAATACTGGGGAGGAGTAGAAAAAATAAATCCCTACTTGTTTATTGCTGTTTTGCTTGATCCAAGACACAAGATACGCATGTTAAAATTTTATGTGGGTATATTATGTGGTGGTGACAAGATAAGGACCAATCAGTTGGTTGATAGGTTTTTGAATATTTTGAATTGCATGTATGGGGAATACGATAGTACTTTAAGCAATTCAAGTGGGACTCCATCTTCAGAACCAACTAATAATATGGATGTTGACATATCTGAATTTGATGCTTATCAATTTTACCGTGCTCAATACAAAAGGGTTTTGAAAGAGAATGATAGTTTGGATATCAAAACAGAAGTTGATAGGTATTTGATAGAGGCATGTGAGGATGTGGATGATCCTAACTTTGATGTATTGGATTGGTGGAGAGGAATGCTTGTAGATATAAGGTTTTATCTCATATTGCCCGTGATGTTTTAGCTATACATGTATCAACTGTGGCATCTGAATCCGCATTTAGCACCGGAGGTCGCATCATTGATCAATTTAGAAGTTCACTATCTTCAAAGACAGTGCAAGCACTTATTTGCACTCAAAATTGGATCCGATCCTCACCAATTATTGACCTCAATGAAGTTGCAGAGCAAGTTGAAGAATGTGCTGCAGGTAATTGTAATATTTTTTTGGCTAATTTTTATTGTTCATAATGAGAATTGTTTTAATTAATAGATTTAGTAATATGTTTGTTAACTTGTTTTAATTATAATATTTTTTTGGCTAATTTTTATTGTTCATAATGAGAATTGTTGTAATTGATAGATTTAGTAATATGTTTGTTAATTTGTTTTATGTTCACGTTGTAGATTTCCTAAAAGATATTAAGGAGATTGCCGTTGAATGATTCAAGAAGCAAAGCAATGTGTACTCTCAAGTTTGTCATGGCATTCTAATTTTTTACTTTTCTACTATTTGTTTTATGGTGAATTTTTATTTTAAATTTGAAGTTGTGTACTTTGTTGTATTAGTTTAATGTGGATGTTGGATTATTTAATTATTGTATTAGTGTAGTATATTTGTTATGTTTTGTTGGAGTTTAAATGTGAACTATTGTATTAGTGTAGTATATTTGTTTTGTTTTGTTTTAATAATTTTGTTTTAGTTTAATGTTTATTTGTCTTGTTTTAGATTAAAGCTCTAAAAAATTAAATAATTTTTTTTTACCAAACCGATTAATATAACAGATCCAATCCAATTACTAATTGGATTGGATTGGATTGGATTTAATGTATAGATCGGATCGGATCAGATTGAAAAAACAAAAACCGATCATTAATTGGATCGGATTGGTTATTTTCAAAATAGGTCGGATCGTAACCGATGCACACCCCTAGGCAAAAGTAGTAGATATTTGTGATGCTTGGAAAGAAGTGGCTAGCCCAGCCTCACGCCAGACGACTGAATGAATGAAAGCGAGTCGAGCTACATTATGTATGTATTCTATTAATTATTCCACTAGGGTCATTGTCCGGGTCGAAAATGTTGAAAATAATGGAGGAGAGA
Organism: Ochetophila trinervis; assembly: GCA_003254975.1. Taxonomy (NCBI): domain Eukaryota; kingdom Viridiplantae; phylum Streptophyta; class Magnoliopsida; order Rosales; family Rhamnaceae; genus Ochetophila; species Ochetophila trinervis. The sequence goes on along the minus strand of QANX01002192.1, from coordinate 61,496 downwards.
GAAGACACTGGGGGATATCTTTTAGGATAGAATAGAGTACAATCCTCAATGGTTCTATTAAATGGAACCCTTCACCTTTGATTTGTAGGTCTTAAAACCGGTCACATTACCTTTTATTAACTTTTTTATTTTTCTTTATTTTTTCCTTTCGTCTTCTCCAGCGCACCATTTTAAAAAGTTTTTTTTTGGTTTTCCCTTCTCTCATTTTTCGATGAATCTCTATAGCAGTGGGCAAGAAATTTTGTTTTCCTTCTTCTTCTACCGTATTTTCGCACGGTAAGTTTGTTTATTTTTCGTTGAACTTTTTTGTTTCTCTTCTTCCATTTTCCCCATAGACACCAGATAATATAATGTTCAAATGCGACACTAAATTTTGTTTGTCTTCTCACGGTTTATCTGCAATTGTTCGAATTTTTGTTTTTTTTATCACTTCTCCCATATCATTCTCACTGTTTCTCTGCAATTTATTTATTTATTTCATTTCTCTCATATCAATCTCACGGTTTCTCTACAATTTATGATTTTATAATGCAAATTAGTAGGCCTTACAGAATTATCGTCCTCAAATCTTGCCCGCAATATATTGTCCACATTTAACCATGGAGGGTGAAAGTAAGTAGTATGACAATGTGTGATTTTATTTGTGATTTGAAGTAAATTGAGTGTTCATGTGTATATTTTGATGCTATATAGTGTTTTTGTTATGAAAATCCCATATGTTGTTGTGTTTAATAAATGTTTCATTGTGGTGGGTTGTTTCTGGGCATGTTGGTTTCCCAGTATAAGGTGTTATATGAAAAAATCATGGAGATTTACCCCGTGATTTCCATGAGGTACCTTTCATAGTAATACGAGGATAGGCAAAAAAATTAGTTAGTATATTTTCCTTTCACCCCGTATAAAGTTTGTGGGTGCCCCGGGGAAACAACAAGGTAAATTTTAACTAGTGGATAATGCCTTTTACCCCGCGTGTATAATGGGGGCCACTGCACATTAGTGCGAGGATTGGAATTGTAGATGTTTGTGTCACTGCCATGTGTCCCGTACATGGTATGCGGGTCCCCTGTATTAAATCAGGGGTAATTTCTTGAATATACATTCAAGCTTTATCCCTTGTGTACAGCGGGGTACCTGGGCGTATAAATGGGAGAAAAGGCAAACGCATCTTTCAGTTCACTGCCATTTCTCCCGTACATTGTCTGCGGGGACCCCGTGTATAACTCGAGATCATTTATTTAAGATACATAACTGATGCACCCCGTGTTTTACACCCCCGTGTTTTACACGGGGTACCCGGAACTCAGAGACGGGAGGCAAATGTCAACATTGCTTGGCTTCTTTGCCATTTGTCCCATACATCAGTGTGGGACCCCCTCATTCAACACCAGTGTACATTCTTAACCATGTTTTAAGGTTTTACCCAGCTGTTTCAAATTTTCTTTATAGTATGAAATGTTGTTGTATAACTTATTCTGTGCACATGATGTTTTTGATGAAACAGAAGGGAAAGGTAATATTAACACAAAGAAATTGTCTGCGAATGGATGGTTCAATTACTAGTGAGTACAAAGCTATGTTAAATTCTTTTATTGATAAATTAATTTTCTTCTGCCATGTGAAAAAAAATATTTTGATTGGCCAAGCACTAACTGTAAATTTATATTTCGTTATATTTTATTGTGGTGCAGTAATAGTGAGGTTGAACGTCGAAAGCAAAATGGTGATTTTAAAGTTAATACGGAGGTAAGTATAATAGTGAAATTGTATGTGCATAGTAGCTGGATGAGAAAAAAATATATAATGTTGTGGTTTGTCTCTATTTAGGTTATGAAAGAATTGGCTCAGGAATGGAAAGAGCTTGAGGCTGATGAGAGAGCAAAATATGAAGGGGTCTGGGTCCGGGTTAAGTGGAAGAAGACTTTTGTTAGCAGATGTTCCCTGGAAAGACTATGGAGCATTGCAGAAGGGTTAAGCGATGCTCAAAGGAATGCAGTAAATGAATTAGGCTTCGGCTGTTTCATAACTCGGAGAATCTGCAGGATAAAGAAGCAACTGTTGTCGTGGCTGTTGGATCAATTCGATCCAACTTCTTGCACACTCACACTTGACGGAGTGCAGTACACATTAAGTGTACCCGATGTTCAACGAATGATGGGACTGGTAGATCGATCAGCACGGTAAAGGTGATGACACATTTTCAATAGAAGACGTTGAGGTCTTGAAAAGGAAATACGCGACCAACGACAGAGGCGTATCGATTGCTGACCTACAGGCTCTGCTGTTGAATAACCCTGTAGCAAACGATGATTTCACGGTGGTATTCACACTATTTTTTATGGGGACAATTCTGAGTTCGAACTCAAGAATGGTAGTTAAAATAAGCGATCTTGGGAGAGTGACGAAGCCCGAACTAATTACAAAGCAAAAATGGGCTTTATTTACATTCAATGGATTTGTTGAGGGGATGAGGAAGTATAAGGAGCGCAATCTACACTATATTCCTTGATGCCTCCTAGTTTTACAGGTTAATCATCTATAATCACCTTTCGAATCTTGTTGTCTATTCATAGCATACGTAATTTTGCTAACCTATTGCATGACTTCATTATTGTTGTTTGTTGTACAACTTTTTTATCTGGGTCTGTCTTCGACTGGGAGGAGAATTTTGGGAAGTTCGTTGACGCCCATTGCTGCTTGGGGAGAATCTGAGATGAAGCAATTCATGAAGGTATTCACCCAAAATGGAGGTTTCCTTTCTAACAAGGTAAATTTAGCAAATATAAACTCTTTATGGAATACTTTAAAATTTGTTCATATTACTTATTTAAATAAATTGCAATTTTTTTACCCTATTGTCACGTAAATATTAGTTTTGTGTATTATAGGTTGTTAAGGGCGAAGCATCAACACCGAAGGAAAGTACGAGATTCATTCTGCCCCAAGAAAACAACAATGATATTAACAATGCAATAAGAGCAGCTGTACAGGCCATTCAAACAAATGTTGGTGTTTTGCATGGAAAGGTCACAGATTCGAGTAAAAACTATAGGAAGTTCAAGGCGGAGGTGACAGAGCACCTTTCAACCATTTCTCAAACACTGACCAAGTTGAATGAAGCAGTTGAAAATTTGACTTCGAATGGCTCAAATCTGAAGTCCAATGGTGACACGGTCATAATTCAAAAAGAGGAGAGGAAAGGCAAACAACCAATGCATGCCGGCCATAAAAAGACAGGAAAGAAGGATTCGTCAATCATATTGCTTTCCGCTGAAGAAGAAATTCCATAGAAGAATTGTGTGGACAACAATTTGTCCTCGTTTGGCACGTCACAGTTCAGAAAGCACTTGAATGCATTGATGATAGAGCTAGCACCCACTCGAGTAAGAAAATTTTTCATTTGTTATTTATTCTTTTGTTTGTCATTTCTGTTGCACAATCTTGAAATATTTGTGACTGATACTCTAAATTTGTCATGTGAGTGGGGAAAAGATTGCCACTTCTAATGTGCCAAGTAAGCGTTACGTGCGTACACGAGCTTCAACATGTCATAACGGTGTGTCACTGAATGATTACGGTTTCAAATTGAGTGAAATTCGAACAAACGTCTCCAGCTATTCTGAGTTTATTTCTGCAGGTCCATTTCGTGTCGAAAAAAACTGCCGTCAGCCAATGCGAAATTACTTGAGTACATTTTTGACACAAGACTTGATCCAGAGTAAGTACACTCTCTGTCGTTCAATATCCGAGTCAATTTGTTTAATTGGATCTATGCACTGTGTTTTGTTAAATAATGGCCATCAAATTGTTGACTTTCTTACTTATGTTTGTTGGGGAAATATTGGTGCAAACGGCACATAATTTCTATACTCGCCATGTACTTTAGTCATTATAGCCTTCGAGGTGGCTGAATGGCGATGTAAGTTATCTATCGCTTCCCTGCCTATGCCATTCAAATTCGATGTACTTAACAGCGTATAGTTAATTGTGAAGGTCATAACATTGGTGGCAGACATGCTAACGCTTCACCAAAGAAGAACATATTCAGACGAAGCTAGGAATTGGTTTTTGCCAACTTACTTCCAAGTATGTACTTGTTAGATTGATAGCGTTTGGTGAATGTGTCTTGGCATGCTAATGGAACTAATACGTACACTATATTTCATTTGTTTTGCATTGGCTAGCAAAAAGCATTGCAAACTAACAAGGACATGTCCAAATTTGACAAAAAAAAAGAAATTTAGGCAGTTGTACAAGGGGAAGCTGCATGCCATTGAACATGTGAACAATCATTGTACCATATGGCATTGTACATGGTTGTTATGGAACACGGGGTTAAATGTTTTGATACATTTTGTATTTTCCTAACATGTTGTTAATATTTTACAGATGTACATTCCACTGCATGATCCACAAGGTCATTGATATCTAATGGTAGTATGTGTGCCGGGAAAAGTTTGTGAGATATGGGATCCCCTCCCATCAGCGAGGATGACTATCGCCCGGGAAAAATTGGCACGCTCCGTTGTAAGTCCATCGCCTTAGACTTAGATATATTGTATTTTTAAAATTTTATATCGGACATCTGGAATGCATATTATAATGATGCATACTATCTACTGCATATTGGTTTACAGCTTACCATGATTAACTAATGTGTTGCAGCTGAATTCATTGGATCTTATCTTCAGTGATGAAATCCAAGAACTTTTCAATCGAAATCACTTCTTCAGTTCTCTTGTCCTTAATTACCGAAAAGATCGGGCGGAACAACCAAATTGCCATGACTATGGGCTTTACGTAATCAAGTACATGCAGCAGACTCGTGACCTCGAAGTAAGTGATGACTGTTATTGTTATATACGTCTATTACTGTTGATCATCATTCATTAGTTGTGACATTCTATTTGTTAATGTGTAGTTTGACTCGCAATTGGAAAGAGCTTATAATGCATTGGAGCTAGTTTGTGATGGTCATAATACCGAGGCGGGCACACTATATAAAAAAATTGCATATTCGAATGCGCGTTTGTTGGTTGTTGCCAAAGCACCGACGGAGGTTGCAAGAAGACCTCCATCTCCCGCTTGAAGACCAAAACGGACAAAAGTATAGAGGAAAAAGAGATAAAGTGTCAGTGTGTGTGATAATGTCATTTGGGTTTTGTTTTATACGCACAAGCATAGTTTTTTTGTTTCTTGGCGAACTGTAACTACTTTTATGTCATTCCAATTCATGGGTTAAAATTTTTGATTGTAGCATTATCTTAGTTTGTGTTTGATACGCATAAGCATATTTTTGTGGGTGTTGGCCTCTGTTTAGTCACAATATGTCATTTTAGAAACAACGATACTTTCTGGACATAAAAGTATAGCTTATCTTCAACTTTTCCACTTTATATGATTGACGCAAACCGTTAACTGTTTTGTGATCTATCTTGCACCACAACATTTCTTTATAGCATTTCTTGTCATACACTCTAACTGTGATCCCCTGCAATATATGTCATTTATATTACGACGAATAAATGCCCTAACAGGATAGTATTAACATCAATAATTAAGCGAATTTAAAAACATAAGTTGCTATTACAGTTAAAATTGTGACATGCACATTGTCGTTCACATTACATGTAGCAAAGGGTTGGAATCTACAATCCAGTGTATATTTGATTCCAAGTTAACAAACTAACCTATAACCTCCCTGCCACCATGGACCCAACGAATCGTCTTTGGTTGTGTTGTCGATACTTGTGTTGGTTTGAAATGTTGTTTGGGACATTTAGTCACAATCTACATGCTCCCACCCACCAGTGTGCATTAACTCATGCTCAATGAAGTCTACTGTCTTCAACGATTCCCAACCAATTTTGGATGCAGTATCATTTAATCCAACAATGTTGGATGTGTTAAAGTATCCACATCTGTCGTCCGTCATTTTTTTTACCCAAGTTCGCTTCGTGTGACCAACCATTTTGCACTGACTGCATCGTCGATCTTTTGCCTCCTTCGTCTCAGCAGCTACTCCACCTTTGGTTTTCACTACAAGTGGATCTTGTACAACGTTGTGTTTCCCTTTCCTATCCCCAACTGTCAATTCTGTTTTGTCAAAGACCCTAGTAGCTTCTTCCAATTGACTTGCCAAATTAAACATTTCTTTTTTAGCCACTTCGTATCCTCCGCCAGTTTTTGATCCAAACAAACATATCTTGTTACTGATTACAGACAATGATGCATAAAGAATTGACGTTGCTGCCTCGTTGGATAATTCACCTACCCCGCAATCTTCTTTGGTTCCCTTGATCTTTGCGTCCTTTCTCCACCGAGGTATAATCAATGAATCAGGAGATGCTCCTACTTCATGATGTACAAGGCATGACTACATGGAATGCCAACACTATCAAACAAGTTGCATGAACATTCTATATGGTTATGTTTAACATAGTACATGGCGCTCCATTCGGACTGAGGTTCTCTAAACTTAGTCAAGTTGTACAAGCTCTTCTCTTCGTATCAGACGCAATCATTTTTAATCAACAATGTCTCATCCTATATCTGCAACTGCATTTTCTTATAAATTTTTCTGGTGTATACTTCTCCTGCATGTTTCTCATAATGCTTGAGGTGTGTAATAGGGACAGGAATTGTAGATGTACTCTTAACATCGTCATGTACCTCCTTGTTCCGCACCCGTGATATAGCCCGATCTACCTGCATTATGAACTCATATAACTTCAATCTGCCTTTCACATATTTGTTCATAAATGAATTCATGCTCTCACATCTCTGAGTGCCACACAAGCCAGCAAAAATATTTTCCTTCATGAAAGTTTCAGCCCACAATCCATGTGTCTCATTCATCTTTTTAATCCATTCATTACCATGCAAAGAAATTTTGTCCAGCATGCGAGACCATCGATTTTGGAACTCTTCCACACTGTACTCATTCATCATGCAATCAATGAATGCTCGCACCTTGTCTGGATCATGCAAGTTTTCTTGAGCTTTCTCTATATGCCATGTGCACAGTCAATGGTTCGCGTGCAGAAAAATATCTTGAATTGCTTTTTTCATTGCCTTATCTCCATCAGTTAGAACTGAATGACGATGCTTATTGTACATTGCTTGAAGGAAAGTACGCAGAACCCATGTAGACTTTTAAACTAATTCATCGACTAGCAATGCCATTCCAAAAATGCACGTCTTGCTATGGTAGTTTACACCCACTAGTATAACCAGTGCCTTACCATACGCGTTCATTTTGTAAGTTGCATCGAATGCTATCACATCTCCAAAACAACGGTAATCAAACTGAGATATTGAGTCTGCCCAAAATATGTTAATAAGTCTATTATCCGAGTCAACTGTATAGTCAAAGAATAGATCCAGATCTATTTCCTTCTTAGTACGAAAGTGGGCGATCAAACTCTCTGCATCTATTTCGTGTATACCATCATTGCTATCAGATGTAAATTTATTGTGCAAATCTTTCAATGTGAACCCCACTCAATCGTATCCACTAGCTTTGTCCACCATGTATTCCAATATTTTAGATATTCCAAGACCAACATGATGCATGCCTCTAGCTTCTGTAAGATAGGAATCTTCAACTGGTTGGCTGGATCAAAGAAACCATATTTGGATACTATTTAGCAAAGGATGTAAATGGCCATGTACAAATTTTGTCACTATCTAATTTCCTTTTGCCTTATTTTTTATCACACCAAACAAAGCTGGACATCCTACTCGAGGAAGTGCCCTTGGTTCCCTCTACCTATCTTTTTTATCGTGCCACACGTGGCTTCTATATCCTTCCTTTTCACAAACCCAAATGCATTTCCGAATGTCTCAGTTACAATCCTTTTTTACATGATGCTTGTGCACGCTAAATCCAATTATTTTGGCATACGTTAAATAGAACTTAGCTGCAGCTTCAACAAACTCAAACTCTTCACCTATCATGTCTTCCGTACACAAAGAATCATATTTTTTTCCATTTTTGAATTTCATTTCAACATCTTTGATGTTCATGCTCTCTGAATTATTGCAATCCATACTTTCCATACTTTATTGTCAAATGTTTTTAACTTCCACCCTACGACCATCCACTATATTTATATCTTCTACAAAAGTTTCAACTATACTACGTTTTCCTTGTCTTCTACAAATTTGGGGTGCTATACCACTGAATTTGCAAAGCCAAAAGTTCAATATTATGCAGGCAAACGATGAATAAAATCTATATTTTATGACGAACAGTAACACCACAAACATATTTGTCCATAACAATGGCACATTAGTAGATTGTGGATACCATTTTTCAAGAGATGCTGTGAACTCAAATTATAAGATAAACCCGGGAATACCTGCTAATTGTGAACTCAAATATTTGTTTTTCTCACCACACGACATTGAAATTGCAAATCCACTGAAATGGAAATGTGAAATGCAAGTTGGTATGAAATGCAGGTTGGTTTGAGAAAACAAGAAGATGTTGTTTGAACATGACGATTTGAATATTAGGATGCCATTGTGGCATTTATGACTATGGTTTGGTCATTCACCATCCCAAAACTTATTACATGATGTACACAAATTTATTACATTTCTGTAAGGACTACCAACCTCACTAACATCATTACATTGCACATACTTTTTACCTCGTCGTTGTTATATTGAAAAAGGAGTTTACATCAATTTATGGCACATTTGTCACAATTGGATGTGTTGGGTATATATTGAATTCACCCCGTCTAAAAACATGGGAACCCAGCAATTAGTCACGAGGTAAATATTTATCCCGTCGACCTTTTTTTAGAAACAAGTTCATACATTTTAGATTATACCCCATGTATGTATCGGGATACCCCACAATGAGAATCGAGGTTAACGTCAAGATGTTCTATGGTGTCTCTGACTTGTGCCTCGTACCATCAAATGTGGGGACCCCGGGTTATATTCGGGTGAAATAGCATTTCTTAACAGAATATACCTCGTGTACATACCGGGATACCCCGCAATAAGAAACGGGGTTAACGTCAAGATGTCATTTGGTGTCTCTGACTTATGACCCGTACCATTAAATGCAGGGACCCCGGGTTTTATTCAGGTTAAAATAGCATTTCTTAATAGAATATACCTCGTTCATGTACCGGGATACCCCGTAATAAGAAACGAGGTTAACATCAAGATGTCCATTGGTGTGCATGACTTGTACCCCGTACCATCAAATGCGGGGACCTTGGGTTATATTTGGGTTGAAATAGCATTTCTTAACAGAATATACCATGTTTACGTACCGGGATACCCCGCAATAAGAAACGGGGTTAACGTCAAGATGTCATTTGGTGTCTCTGACTTGTGCCCCGTACCATCAAATACGAGGATCCTGGGTTATATTTGAGTTAAAATAACATTACTTGTTTCATTTGTTATATACCCCGGGTATGTACTGGGATACCTCGCAATAAGAAATGGGGTTAACGTCAAGAGTTGCTTTGGTCTCAAAGCCTTTTTCCCCGAACCATAAAATGCGAGCACCCCAGGTTATATGCGAGATTCATTTTTTTTTTACTTTGTTTGGACGACCATATTAAATGTTAACTATTTACCTTAAAAAAGAAAATTTGAAATGTTAAAATTTTTTTTATTTAAAATTTATGCAAGGCAAGCTCCGGGGCCCTCTTACATGAATACAGGGTAACAAACAAAAGTTAGGGCAGAAAGACAGCTACAACAGTTCACGGCAACAACTGATTCAGAGTGGAACCGTTCTGACTGGGCAAGAGAACCAAGCACGTCGACCCCCCAAACAGCAATCGGGCCCACCGTAGACTGCAAGCCACCGATCTCAACCCATGATGCAGTAACATTGGTCATTCAACAATCTTTAACCCTAAAAACTAAATTTTCCTTTCATGTATTTTTTTGGTTGCTAAGAACATTATCTGAAATGGAGAACATAATTCGTATACGGTTCAATTGATTTTGTTTTCGTTAAAGTACTAAATTTTTCATCCAAAATTTAAGCTTTTTCAATATGCTGTTTGTTAGGGATTAAAATGTTTTGGTGAATTAACTGGTGTAAGGGTTTACCCGGCGTATAACGTGGGCTACCCTATCTAAATACACGGGGTATAATTTGAGTTGGACGTCTGGGTCTCTACCATTTGTCCCGTAAACAAATGCGGGGACCTCGGCCTTACAGCGGGATTCATTTTTGCATGCCAAATGAAATCGTTACCCCGCGTATAAGACGAGTCACCCCGTCTTAAAACACGGGGTTTAGTTGGTAGACCTAACTATAGGTCTCTGCCATTTGTCCCATAATCACAACACGGGGACCCCGGTGTTTCAGCGGGGTATAACCCAAAATAGTTTTGTACATATTTACACCATGAATAACACGGGGTATCTCTACTTAGAACACGGGGTCTCTATTTTTCTACCAATGGTTTAATGCCATTTGCTATTTCGGGTCAAGGGTAAGAGTTTAACAGTTTACTTGTGTCACTCTTAAATTTTTGATGTTTTGGTATGCTTAACATAAACTGTGATTGTGTTACCAGGATAACCCATTTGTCTAGAAGCATATTTTCAAGGAAGGAGAGGTGTGGGCACTCAATCTGTGATCATATGCACAAACATTCCAAGCAATTGAAAAGATAAAGAGCAAGGTCACAGTTGTACAGCTACAGGAGTTTGTGAAAACGTGTTTTGGCCACTTAATTGATATGCAAAAGATCGTGCACCAAGGCCAATTGATACACCACTTAGGGTTGAAAGAGGTAGAGTCAGATGATAATGAGGTGCTAGAGTTCAATAAGCGGAATGATGTGCAGTTCGCAGAGAGAGATTTTGCATTAGTCACTGGGTTACGGTGCAGCCTCGACATTGTGGATCACAATGATAGAATTCAGACCATCGCAATGCCATTTCAATTACAAGAGAAGTACTTAGACAACTCGAGGTCCATCAAGATTGAGAGGTTGCAGAAATGTTTTGAGGCTGCACAGTTTGGTACAGAAACCATGGATGCTGTGAAGATGGCACTAGTATATTTGTTGAACTGGGGACTTTTAGACTTGCCCTGGAAAACTTTAATTCCGATCAAATTTGTGACACTCGTAGAAAATTTAGATAACTTCAATATCTATCCTTGGGGGACATTTCTATACAACAAGACAATTAAAGCCTTGAATGGGTTCTTTACCAGGCCACGTCCAAGCAAAGTGAGAAATGCTTCTGGCAGCCACTACGTAAAAGGATTCCTTCTAGCATTTCAGGTGCAATACTATGAACTAGCGTGTTGCTGTACGCCCTAATATACTTATATACATATACATATATGTTAAGTATATGTTAGGTGATCCGGTTTCTACAAACCAATATACCTAACTTTGTTGTATATATGCTTGCGCAATATTTGTCGTTGTAGTTGTGGGCTTATGAGATGACGGTATTGCAGCTAGAATTTCCCAAGCAGTGCCTCGTGTTTTGAGGTGGAAGGCAACGACCCACTCGACTTATGAAGGCCTCAAATACGCAATATTTGATAAGAAAAATGTAAGGTTCATTGAACATTGTACATTACTGTAGCAAATGTATTTTGTTTCCCTACGTCAAATTGACCATTAACAATTGCTCATGTTTTTTGTTGCAGCTTGAAGTGCATTGGACATTATGTCCAAGGTAGGACAAACTGTGCCAGGCATATATGACCATTTTTGCTAACGGTCATCGCAAACGTAGATGCCGATTTTCACTGATTGTGGAAGAATTTGAGGAGACAAAACCAGAGAACGCAGCCGCACCTTACATGCGTGCGGATAGTGCACAACCACACCCATCGGCCGATGACCACAGCGACAACATCGTAAGTCTTCAAAACCCTAAATTGGATTTCATATATTTTTTGTGATTTATTGCACCTGAAGGGTTTTTGCCAACATAATTTTTGCGGGATTATGTGGCAGATGAAAACAATCCTTGCAAGGCTTGATAGGGTGGATCAAAATGTTGATCGCATTGGCCACCACCAATCGGCAATTGAATATCATCAAGATGTATTCGGTGGCCACATTGACGCAATACAATGTCAGATAAATGACATAAATAGCAAGCTTAATGGTATACTTGAAAAACTTAGCGGTCAGGTACTTTTCCATTAACATTTATGATTCGAGTATTAACCAATCTGCATTATGCGATTTAGATATATTGTATGTGTCCCAGAAAATGCCATGGGACACAATATCGCCTCCTGATCCGACACCACCACTGGCGCATGATACATGTCAGGGTGTGGAACATTCTCAGCATGATCCACACTTCGATGTGGTGCCTCCAGATTTATTTGCTGCCATCAACAATGATCAGTTGTGCCAACTTCCGACTCCGCTGCCCTTCAATCAACCTTCATCAATGTTACAGTCACAAGGGGTGATACGATCGAGGATCGTGATATGTTGACACTGACCACAATGACTACGCCAATTGGTATTGATTTGCATATACATATTGACGATGATCGCGATTAGACGAATGCATGCCATTTCAGATTTGGGCAACCCATGACATCGATGTTTTTATGTTAAATCGTTAATACAATTGGATATGTTAGTGTATAACATTTTATGTTTGTTAAACTTTTTAAACCACATAATGAATATGTGGTTTTCATGCAGTGGGGATTGCAGGATGTTCACTTTGAGATGGATTGAAAACAAATCTGGTGGGCTACCAGTGAATATTGTGGAAAAAAGTATTATTGCCATGAGGAAAAAATATGCAGTAGGGTTGTTCCACCAAAACATCAAATTGTAATTTGTAGGGGAATTTTGCATATATGAATTATTGTTCTATCTTGTAATATATATATAAGCTACTTCTATGTTTAATTGTAATATTTAGTAATGTATAAAACAATGGAACGTATTTGTACATAATATATACATATTGAGTTTTTATGTATATGACACTGTTCGTTTAAACTTCATCTATATTAAATAACTTCTAATGCTATAATTAACTATGCAAGTTGCAACAAAAAGTTAGCATTCTCTTCAAATTATTTTACTAACGTTGAAAATTTTCTATGTAAATACATAAGATAATCACCAATAAATATAACATCGTCTTTAATGAGTAATATAAATAATATTATTTCCTTGATGAGAAATACTGATGCGGGCATCATAGAGTCATATTCTAGCATTGGAGCAAAAGATGATGACATCATCTTACCTAGTAAACCAGTGATGCGTTCTCAAGTTATGAAGATCAATGAGAGAATGCTTGGATTTGTGAAGAGAATTATGGATAAAGATCTATTCAAGTTTCCAAATGACTTGAACACTTTTCCGAGGCCTAATGATCATTTAAGCATGATGTCCAAGCAAGGGATGAAGGTGGTAATGATGCTCGGGAGTTGCAAAGACGAAACGACGTCATTTTAAAAATATGCATCTTATAATGACAGTTTTGTAATTTTAGCTATTTTCGGATTATAATGGCAGTTTCGTAATTTAGCTATTTTCATATTATAATGGCAGTTTTGTAATATTTGCTATTTTCATTTTTAGGGTTAGTTTTCAGCTTTAGGATTACTTTTTTAATATTTAATAGTTTTAGATTGATTCTTGATCTAACCCTAATTCTTATATAAAGGGAGCTCAATTCCATTGTAAGAGAGATTTGAGTTTTTAATCAATTGAAAGAATTAAATTTTTTATTGCTCCCAGGAGTGTTCTTGTAAGGTGAGGAATCAATTTCTTCTTCTTGTTGCATTAGGAGTTGAATTCTCTTATCAAAGTAGAAACACTTTGTGGCGATTATTCTTCTCATTCCCTAGCCTTCTAATCCACGTTTTTAGTTACAAGTTATCTAAAGGTTTGTTAGAATCCGAAATCCCAAAACACACAAGAAGTATTGTAACAATAATTGGAAACAAGAACTCGCCCTTGTATCTAAAAATGTGGATTAGAAGGCTAGGGAAAAATTAGAATAATCGCCACAAAGTATTTCTACTTTGATAAGAGAATTCAACTCCTAATGCAACAAGAAGAAGAAATTGATTCCTCACCTTGCAAGAACACTCTTGGAAGCAATAAGAAACTAATTCTTTCAATTGATTAAAAACTCAAATCTCTCTTACAAAGGAATTGATCTGCCTTTATATAAGGATTAGGGTTAGATCAAGAATCAATCTAAAACTATTAAATATTAAGAAAGTAATCCTAAGGTTGAAAACTAACCCTAAAAACGAAAATAGAAAATATTACAAAACTGCCATTTTAATCTAAAAATAGCTAAATTACGAAACAGCCATTATAATATGAAAATAGCTAAAATTATGAAACTGTCATTATAAGATGCTTATTTTGAAAAAGACGCCGTTCGTCTCCGCAACTCCTGAGCATCATTACCACCTTCATCCATTGCTTGGACATCATGCTTAAATGATCATTAGGCCTCGAAAAAGTGTTCAAGTCATTTGGAAACTTGAATAGATCTTTATCCATAATTCTCTTCACAAATCCAAGCATTCTCTCTTTGATCTTCTTAACTCGAGAACGCATCACTGACTTACTAGGTAAGATGATGTCATCGTCTTTTGCTCCAATGCTAGAATATGACTCTATAATGCCCGCATCAAGTTGGTTAGTTAGTTAGATTGTCAGCCATGCACTCACGTGCTTGTGCAATAGCTTCAGATATAAAAGCAAATGTAATCTGTAAGCTAAGTATGATTGTATCATTTTCTTATACGATCAAATACAAAGACAAATTATGTTTCTTTTCTTTCTTTCTGCAAATACATTTTCTTCTCACGGTATTAGAGCTTACTATCTACAACAATGGTGGATGAGTTACAAAGTGAACATCAAACTCCAGCTCCAGTCAATCCAAATGTTGATTCAGTATAATATCGAACAACTATGGATTCAGTAAGTAGGAATTTGATCACAATCTCTTCATTTCCTAGTTCAATTCTACAATTAGATTCTAGAAATTACTTAATTTGGAAAACACAAGTGCTTGCATTGCTACGAGGACACAAACTGGACAAGTTTGTGTTCAAGGAAGAACCTTTTTTAATGGAGGAAATCAATACCTTACGATGTCATATTGATGAAGAAATACTCAAAGAATTCACATTTGAACAACAATTATGGATCCTGCAAGATCAACTGCTTATTGGATGGATTGTAGCAGCAATTTCAAGATCTATTGCTAGTCTAGTCATCGGATTAAAATCATCTCGTCAAATCTGGCGAATTCTAGAATTAAACATTGCATCTAAGTCAAAGATGAATTATATGCAAATGAGGATTCAGTTTCAAAATACCAAGAAAGGCTCGATGAGTATATCTGCTTATTTCTTGAAAATGAAGAGTATAGCTGATCAATTAACAGCAAGTGGAGGATATGTTAATGAAAAAGATCTAGTCTCCTACATTTTGGGTGGTATCGGCTCAGAATACGAAATGTTGATCATAAACCTAACCGCACGATCAATTCTTCCAGGACTAGAAGAGGTAAAACAATATCTTCTTTATTATGAACATAGACTTGAATCATAGAATACCATTGCTATTGTAGATCTAAGTTCTCATTTTTCTACAAGTGCAAACTTAGTAAATACAAAGACCACATGCACTGCTGAAGGTTTAAATGTGGATTCAAATGCTAATATTCTTGATAATATTGGTGCTAATGTGAAAGTTGAGTTTGGAAACACAAATGAATGCATGAATAATGCTTTCAACACTGAAATTTCTTCACAAAATGCTAGAAACAATAGTCAGAAATTGTTTCCAAGATCTAGAAATCAAGATAACTCTCTATCTCACTATGACAATAATACTGGTGTTGACAAAAGTAAGTTCAAGTTTAAAGGGAAAAACAAGTTTGGTAGACCACAATGCCAAATCTGTAAGAAACTTGGATATACAACAGAGGTTTGTTACTTTAGATTTGGAAATCCGGTGAATCCTACCCCTCCTCAGCTTCCTGTGAGAAATTTTGTTCAGTACTCAGGATATGGAGGGTATGGAAATTTTCATCCTCCTACTGGTCAGTTTCTTGGTCAACCAACAAATTTTGGTGCTGCTAATGGTGGTTTTCAAATTAGTGCTGCTCATTGTCAGCAGCTTCAAGGTCTTGCTCAAAACCCTGGTGGCACTTCACAGGTTTTACTTACCACATTTCCACAATATGGAAATGCATTGCCTGCTAACTCAAATCCTACTATGAGACAAACTCATTCATCAGCCTACCTTCTACCTGACCCAATTGATAACTCAGGATTGCCAACAGTTTTGACAACCAATTTTATAACACCAATGCAAGTTGGTGACTCGAGTTGGTATCTGAATAGTGGTGCAACTAACCATGTAACCTCAGACAGTTCACATCTTCTTCAGCATGTTGACTATAATGGTAAGAATAAGCTGTTAGTTGGTAATGGTTTTGGAGTCAAAATAACTGGTATTGGAAACACAGCTATTAAAGGTTATTTTCAACACTCAGTTTTATTAAAGGACATACTAATTGTTCCTTCAATTGCTAAGAACTTACTTAGTATCTCTAAACTGGTACAAGATAATGAAGTGTATGTTGAGTTTCATACTAATGTGTGTTTCATCAAGCATAAACAGCTGGGAGTACTGTTACTTAAAGGCATTCTGCAATGAGGACTCTACAAGCTTGAAATTCCATGGATAACACAATTCAAATCTGCTGATAGGAATTCTTCAAGCTCAATGCCTGTCAATCCAATCACCTATGGCTCAGCTACAAGTCAATTTTCAGTTGGTCCCATACAAGTCAGCTCCAGTGTTGAAGAAAAGTCTGATCTTGAAAATGAAAAAACAAGTGTAAAGTCTAGCTCTTCAGTCTTTTCGAATGATGATTGTAATAAATAAGCAATGATCAATAATCATCCTGCTCATAGTTTGATTGATGTAAAACAAGTAGACTTGAGTAAGTCATATATCAAATATGTTTCTCTGTGTGATAAGAAATCAAAAAGTTGTAATTCTCAAGTGTTGACTGTAAATAAGTCAAATATAATAACCTCTGACATTTTACACAGACGTTTGGGACATACATCCTTACCTATTTTGAAGAAAGTTATGAGCATGTGTACTTCATCTCAGTTGAATCCAAAAGGAAATAATTCAGTATTAACATTTTGTGAGGCTTGCAAACATGGTAAGCAGCATTGGGATCACTTTCCCAAGGTAGAAACAAAGTCGGCATCTCCTCTGGCTCTAATTCACACAGATATATGGGATCCTTCACCCACAATCTCAAAAAAAGGCTTTAAGTACTACATACATTTTGTAGATGACCACACAAGATTCACTTGGATTTATCCATTAAAAACCAAGTCAGAAGCATTGCAAACCTTTGTTCTATTTCACAAATTGGTTGAGAGACAATTTGATGTCAAAATCAAATGTGTACAGTCAGATTGGGGGGGAGAGTATAGATGCTTTGTGCCATAGCTCAAGTAGCATGGAATACAGTTTAGACACTCATGTCCATATACATATAATCAGAATGGCCAGGTTGAAAGGAAACATATGAGTATTGTTGAAACTGGGTTGAGTATGCTGTCACAAGCTCCAAGAGCCTGGTCTGACAAGCTTAGAGAAACCTTTCTTCAAAGAGGCTTCATTGGTTCAATATCTGATAATTCTCTGTTCATTTTAACAAGGGACGATATTCATTGTTTTATACTTGTGTATGTTGATGATCTGATTATTACAAGTTCAAGTTCTACCTTTATAGAGACGTCGATCACTGACATGAATAATGAGTTCTCTTTAAGATTTGGGAAATTTTTCTTACTTCTTGGGGATTGAAGTAATAAGATCTGAACATGGTATTAAACTATCTCAGAAGAAGTACACAAATGACTTGCTGCTCAATTCTCTAGTGCATGAAGCCAAGAGCTATTCCACTCTAATGATTACAGGAAAACAAATATCAATACATGATGGTGATTGTCTTAAGACGCCTGATCAATACCGAAGTGTGGTTGGTGCATTACAGTATTTCACAATCACTCGACCAGATATCACGTTTGCTGTCAATAAGCTATGTCAATTTGTCCAAGCTCCAAAAACAACTCATTGGGAAGCATGCAAAAGACTCTTCAAATACTTAAGAGGAACCAGTGATTATGGATTATTTTAGAAGAAATTTAAACCTGAAAGGCTTGTGATTCACGGGTTTGCAGATAGTGATTGGGCGTGTAATCCAGATGACAAGAGGTCATGGAGTGGATACAACATATTCTTGGGATCTAATCTCATTTCTTGGAGTAGTAAGAAATAGCCAGTTGTTGCAAGGTCTAGCACAGAGGCAGAGTATAGAGCACTTGCAAACATTACAACCGAAATGAGTTGGTTGATGCATCTTACAATAGAAATTGGTCTAAAACGTCAATCTCCTATCGTTTGGTCAACAATCTGGGGGCAGTGGCTTGGGCTTATAATCCAGTTTATCATGCAAGAATGAAACATATTGAAATCGACATTCACGATGTTCGTGACAAGTACTTAACAAAACAATGGAGATTCGATATGTGCCAACTGAGGAGCAAATAGCAGATTTGTTTACCAAAGATTTCGGAACAACAAGGTTTCTCTATCTGTGTTCAAAACTTGGAATCAGTCAAGATTTCTAAAGCTTGAGATAGCTTAGATTAAGGGAAGGTGTTAGAGTATTTAGACCTCTGTTATCTAAGCTACTGCCATGTCAGCATTATTCATTAATCAGCTTTCAATTAGTTTGTTAAGTAAGCCAACTTTTCATTAAATACATGTAAAGTTGGTTAGTTAGTTAGATTGCCAGCCTTGCACTCATGTGCTTGTGCACTAGCTTCAGATATAAAAGCAAATGTAATATGTAATCTAAGTACGATTGTATCATTTTCTTATACGATCAAATACAAAGACAAATTCTGTTTCATTTCTTTCTTTCCGCAAATACATTTTTCTTCTCAGCATGCCTTAATGTTGGATCCAACATTTCTAAAGGTGTCCCATTCTTCCAATGTTCCCATGCCTGCAACATTTCATAAAGATTGGTTCAACATTTTGAAAATTTTTTTTGCTCTGTTTTGGTCATAATGTTGGCAATGGCAAAGGAAAATTAAATCTATATTTGTGGGATTTACACTCACAAAGCTCAGGAGGTCTCCAAAACCGTGTGACTGATAGAAACCATTATTCTTCTTGCCACTGATAATCTCTAGAACCAACACTCCAAAGCTAAACACATCAGACTTCACAGAGAACTGTCCATGCATTGCGTACTCTGGAGATATGTAACCACTACAACAGAACAACAACAACAAATATTTGAGATTCTATCTGATAGTCATTTCTCTACATATGATTAGACATCTAGCTGAGTAATTGTTGAAAGCAAATAGTGCAGGACTGCATTGAGTTAATTAACTCTATAAAACAAAATTCAGGTAGAACATTGATTATGATTGCATTCAGGAACATGGAAATTCATGAGGTAGCATTTTCATCTTGATTACTTTCAAGTTACCATGATTTGGAATTGAATAATCAATAAATATCTTGTTTAGATAATCCGAAAGCAAAGAGGAAATTAAAAAACTTATTATGTCCCAACAATTCGATTGGTATTCCCTTGAACTTGATCCACTATAAAAGTCCTAGCCATCCCAAAATCTGAAATTTTTGGATTCATTTCACCATCTAATAAAATGTTGCTGACTTTCAGATCACGATGTATAATTCTAAATCAAGAATCTTCATGCATATAAAGCATTCCTCGAGCAATCCCTGTTATAATCTAGTACCATTCTAACCAATCAGCCTTTTAGTTTCTCATTGTCTATATATGGTCAAAATTCAAAATGAAAATCAAAATTAATCTAAACAAATATTTCTTTCATTCAAAATTGAATTCATCTAGTGAAACTTTTCATGCCAAAGGAAAATTTTTAATGTATTTTCCGCCTTTGAGGTGTCATGGGATTTCTATTGTTGATCAAAGCAAAATAAGGGAAAAAAATTAATTTTCAAAAATAAGAAACTGAGTTAACTGTGCATTGAGCATACCGAATAGAAAATAATCAAGGCTTTTGTTTGGCACATATTCATAAATTAATATATTTTCTTCTCCTTCCAAGCAAAATCCTAGCAGCCTCACTAGATTTATGTGCTGAAGCTTGGGGACTAACGTAGCATCATTCTTACATTCTTTTACAATTAAAAAAACAAATTAGAATGCTTCAAGAACGAATAATCTTCTAAAAATATGGCCGAAGCAGTAGATAAAGTACTTATTACAACAAATGTAGCAAACCATTCATCATACTAGACAATTTCTTGAATGATAAGTTAACTCTTTCAGGGAAACATTTCAGAAATGGACATATCATTAATAGTTGATGACTTAGACTTGCTTGTAGATTCACTAGATTTGATCCCAATTGAAGGCATGTCTTGGTCAGTTTGAGTTTTATGGAAAATGGCTGACTTTCGAGGTAATGCCAATGAGACAGAGAAACTACTTAACATGAGAACTATTGTTGCCATGGCAGGTCTGTCCGCTAGATCTGCTTCCACACAAAGTAAGCCAATATGGAGACATCTATTTACTTCATTTCTCGAATAAGAATTTCCAAGGCTTGGATCCAACAGCTCCAATGTTGTCCCATCAGTCCAATGTTTCCAAACTTGCATTAGAATTCATGTTGTCATTGAAAATGTCTATATTACAAATGACTGTGAAATACATTAGTTACAGATTTCATTTTGGTTCATACTTACATAGCTCAGGAGGTCCATGGCACCCTCCGATTGAAGGAGACCATTATTCTTCTTGCCAATTATAATCTCCAAAATTAAGACACCGAAACTGTAAACATCTGACTTCACAGAAAATTGTCCATAAAATGCATACTCTGGAGACATGTAACCACTACAGACATCCAAACATGAACACAAAATTTAGTCAGATGGAAGGTTTAGAGTCGTAATAATTTAAATTGCACTAGTTTAATTTCCATATCACATCTAATTAACAGGTTTCTATAAGCAATGTTATGCACAGAAAGCATATATAACAAGCTCAGTGTAAGCAGATTTAATGCACATGGTACAGAGGAGCTGATAAAGGTGTAATGATTCCATTATGATGGAAATTAATGAATGCACCAATTGATAGTTGAGAGATTCGGAATACAAATTCTTACTATGTCCCAACAATTCTGCTGGTATTCCCCTGAGTTTGGTCAACTCCAAAAATTCTTGCCATCCCAAAGTCTGAAATTTTTGGGTTCATTTCCTTATCTAACAATATGTTGCTAGATTTAAGATTGCGATGTATAATTCTTAATCGATAATCTTTGTGAAGATAAAGCATCCCTCGAGCTACACCATTTATAATTTTGTAACGCCTTGACCAATCCAAATGTCCTTGCTTTCCATGGTCTACAAATATGTCATCAGTAAATTATATATTCAACTCAGTATAAAACTACCAATCTTGTGTACATGTTCCGATAAAGAAATGGTTCAGTTCCAGGAAGAAAATAAAAATAAAAAAGGACTAAAAATAGATGAATTTATGTATATAATGGTATATAAATTTATGTATATAATGGTATGCTTACGTATCTTAAAATTTATGGATTTTCATATATATTCTAGCTTTTTAGATATGTAGTAAATATTTTAATTGCAATTATATTGAAATGTACTTTGATCAATATTGATAGCTTATACTTAAATTTCTAAATATGATAGAAGGCAAACCAAACAGGAAGTGGTGAAGGCTATTGTTTGGCACAAATTCGTAAACAAGAATCTTTTCTTCTCATTCCAAGCAAAATCCCAATAGCCTAGCCAGATTTCTGTACTGAAGCTTAGCTAATAACAGAACCTTTGTCTTAAACTCTTCTGCTCCTTGACTAGAGTTTCCTGAGAGCCTCTTCGAGGCGATATGTTGCTCATTTGGAAGTGTTCCCTGAATGCATGGTTAGAATCAGAACTGTTGAGAAATCAAAAAATTTATAAGCTATATGAAAATTTACTATCTGAAAATCAATATACCTTGTAAACCTCACCAAATCCACCTTCACCTAATTTGTTACCACCAGAGAAGTTGTTTGTTGCTGCTTTAATTGTACTCAAATCAAATTGTAACAATTCTACAGTACTTATTTCATTCCCATCTACACAATCATCCAGAAGTAAAATGTATATTAAAATTTTTAAACAACCACCATACATAGCGTTTGAAGTTTATAAATGCGCGCTTGACAGAATCAAATTGTGCAGTTGGAGAAAATAAATAATGCATGACTTGACTTTAACAAGGAAATAAACTCTATACAATTTTACCATTTCCTTCTTTATAACATTGTCCTTATCCTTTGCTCTTCTTCTTAGGAAATAGTATCCTACAGAGGAAATGAACAAAACAACGGCAATTGAAGCAGTAATGGAGATTATAAGTGTTGTAGAGATTCCTGCAAATTAAGACGATGTAAGAATAATAAAGTTAAGCTAACATCAGTCGATTTTATCTTGAAATTCTTCATTATTAAATTTTAGATCGCATCAATGATATTTAAAAATCAATAAAAATGCTAATATGAATTTGGTCATATACAAAACCATAATTAGAGAAAGTGAACTGTTAGGTTTTACTTTAAGCAACTTAAAGGTTGAAAAAAAGAAAAGAATTGATAGAAAAACCATCATAAGGGTGCTTGTATAATAATAATAGGATAGAAAATGTGTTGTTACTATTTAAGTATCCATAACTAACCAACGCAGCACTTTCCAAAACAGAGTATCTAAAACTGATTAATTAGTAAAAGAAATTAAATTAGGTAGTAATATATAATGAGGTAGGTAGTGCCTTTTAAATTACCTTCAGATCCTGTTGGAGGTGGAGGAACAAGCACCGGCGTCGGGGTTGGTGCAGCTGTGCACTCGTAAAACGGATAGATTTCATATCCAATATTGCAACTGGGATTCAGAATATTAATGATAGATCACAATTTATATATGTTTTATATACCTTGATACTTAAGTTAAGCATGTTTTATTCATTTAAAATAGATTAATATGTGTTTATCAATATTTTAGGTGATTTTGACATCAAGGAAGAGAATTTGAAGAAAAATGGCAAAACTGTAATTAAAAGCATGCAAACAGATTAGCCCAGGCCCTAATCCAAGTGCCTAGCCAGTGATTTCAGCTACTGTGAGGCAACGAGATAGAGCAGCCCAGGTGCGGAGCCTAGGCGCCTGGGTTGGCCCCAATTTTAGTCTGTTTAGGCGCGTTTTTGTGTGTTTTGTAGCCCTAGGTTTTTAGTTTAAATAGGCTTAAGTTATCTTATAATAGGATAGCTAAATCTCTCTCCTGGGTAAGAGTATCGTTCATTGCTAAAGTATAAAGTGTGAGACTTAGTTTATAAGTTTTAATTCAATTTTAATTATTCAATTTGTGTTCTTCCAATTTATTTGTTTATTATTCAATTCTCTTTTGATTATAATTTGGATCCGTTATAATTATTTGTGGATTGAGTATTTGTTAATTAGGAATTCAATCGTATTGAATGTTCTATGTGTAGTAGCACTTTGATCTTAATAACTGCATGCTAAGCTTTTGTTAATTTCTTAGGAGAATGCATCATAGATTAAAGTTTTACAATGTTTGTAGAACTTGTTTATTGTTGATTGTTATTGTTCTTAATGCTGTTTTGATTTGATTTAGATCACATTGGTTTAGATATTTCAGAATTAGGATGATTTGATTTGATTTGATTTGATTTTGATTTATGATCGTATATGAATTAATTAATTGTAAGAGTTAGAATAAAATTGGCCATGCTATTTTATTCAATCCAACATTGAATGATTATTTTTGAATATATTTTTTTATGTGATCACCTGTTCTTTAGTAATTGAAGATACTCTAACCCAATGTTTTCTCCTATTGTTATTGTCAATATTTATTAAATTGTTTTCTTTAATATTTGAACTTGCCAACATAAGATCCCCCTTTTGTCTTTTTAATTTTGCTTTAATTGGAATAGATCAAGTTTGATTATCAGTCTCTGTGGAATTGACCTGAACTTGCCGCTACTACCTAGTGTTTAAATTCAGTAATTAATTTTGGTGTTTACAACACGCATCAAATTTTGGCGTCGTTTCTAGGGACTGTGTCTCAATTTTCTTTCTATTATAATTTTAGTTTTAGTTTGTTTTGAGATTTTGTTGTTTCAGGTACATGACTAGACAATCAAATGAAGGAGATCTGACCTTTGATCCAGAGGTTGAAAAGACCGCAAGGCAATTAAGGAAAGACACATAGACAGCTAAGAGAAAGGCGGTAGAGAGTGCTACTACTTCATCTAGCCCTAATCTAACTCTGGATTTAAGTGTCGACAGTGATTTTGAATTTGAAGAGATGGCAGCCCCTGCTAACGACAATAGGCCTCTCACTTTGAAGGAGTTAGCTGCTCCAAATTTGAATTCTCAACCTTAATGCATTGAATTTCCTGAAGTTCAAGCCACATTTGAATTAAAATTTGGACTCATTCATTTACTTCTTTCTTTTAATGGCAAAGCAAATGAAGATCCGCACAAGCATCTGAAAGAGTTTCATGTGGTTTGTCTGGGATGAAGCCTCATGGTGTAACTGAATAACAAATCAAGATGAGAGCATTTCCTTTTTCACCCAAGGATGCCGCAAAGGATTGGTTATATTACCTTCCTTCAGGATCTATTAATTCATGGAATGACATGAAGTGGATATTTTTAGAAAAATATTTTCGGCTTCTAGATCTGCTAGCATTAGAAAAGAGATATGTGGCATTCGACAATTTGATGGTGAATTATTATATGAATATTGGGAGCGATACAAAAAGTTGTGTTCAAGTTGTCCTCCCCATCAAATCAGCGAGCAACTCCTTATCCAGTACTTTTATGAGGGAATGTCACCCATGGAACGGAGTATGGTGGATGCAGCAAGTGGAGGTGCTTTAGTTGATAAAACTCCGGCGAAAGCCAGACATCTTATCTCTACTATGGCTGCAAACACTTAACAGTTTGATTCCAGATCTACCCAACAGTTCAAAAAGGTTAATGAGGTAAGTACTTCTAATATTGAGCAACAAATTTCTGACTTAACTTCATTAGTACTACAATTGGTTGTAAGACAAGCTCAAGCTGCTGCGGTTTGCGGAATTTGTTCAGTTGTGGGTCATCCTACAGATTCATGCCCAACTCTGCAAGATGATGAGATTTTTCAACAAGCAAATATGGTTGGTGGTTTTCGAGATAAACACAATGCAAATATGATCCATTTTCAAACACTTACAATCCTGGATGGAGGGATCATCCTAATTTCCGTTATGGTAACAACTCAGGACAAAATCGTTACCAACAGTAGTATCAACCAAGACAACCACCAGCAAAACCTCATAAATCAGGTATGTCCATGGAAGATATAGTAAAAGCTTTAGCCACTAACACTCAACAATGGCAACAGGACACGGCAAAAAGGTTTCAGAATTTGGAGACTCAAATGAGCCAAATAGCAATTGCTGTGGTGAAGATTTAAACAAATCAATATGGACAATTGTCATCCCAACCAATTAATCCACGAGAAGAAGCTAAAGCCATAACCTTAAGAAGTGGGAAAGAAGTGGACAATTCCAAGAAGGACACTCCAGAAACTAAAAAGAAGCATAAAGTAGAAGAATAAGAAATTACAGTTGAAGCATCAACTAAGGCAAACTCAAAATCTTTTAATATTTCTTCTAACAATTCAATTGTTGCTCCCTTTCCTAGCATTGTATCTTTAGAACTTGCTTTGACATACTTATTGAGATCACATTGCTGCATTTTTGCATTAGAATAATGAAGGCAATTTTTTTTTTGTTTTAGCCATTTAGCCTAAAAAGCCAACCTTTACACTTATCATTGTTTAACCCCTTTGAGCTTTTATGACATTTTTCTTTGTTATTTAGCCTACAATACAAGCCTTTGGCTTAATTTTTGACTACTTTTTCCTATCTAGAGTCTAATTGAGCATTTTAGATGTGTAATGGTGAGTTTTGAAAGTTATTTGAAACAAAAAGATTGTTGTGATTAAGTGCAGGGGTGACCATATTTATGATGGTTGGTCTAAGTAGATGGTGTTAAATGGTTGAAGCGGAATCTTTAAAGCTCTCTTGTTGTGATGTGTTTGTTTGGAAAAAGAAACAAAAGAGAAAGAAAAAAAAGAAATTTTGCTTTTGTATCGAAGCATGAAAAGTGGGCTAATTGTGACCAGTTTAGAGGAGAAAGGAAATAATCAATTTCATTAATCAAAGGATTATCTCTAAATTAGGTCTACCGGTGGACACAAGCCAAAAATGCTTGATCACAGTGGCAAACACAAACAAGGTTGAATGTACGGGAATCTCCAGAGGGTTGCGCTTAACAATCCAAAATTGACCTGTGAGGTAGATTTTTTTGTTCTACCTGTTGCTGCCGTACCCATCGTCCTTGGAGTTCAATGGTTGGAAACTTTGGGTCTCATTGAGACCGATTATGCTAAGAGCCCGTTACGCATTTAACGGATTAAATATACAAGAACAAAGAGCCTTGAGTGACAAGGAAACCTACCAGCTATTTTCTAGTAGCCATGTGGGGACCATATTTTTTATCCAGCTGTCCATGATCAAATCAGAGAGTCCAAATCCTACAAAACACGCTCCTAATCTAAATCGACTTCTATCAGTGTTTGACGATGTCTTCAAGGTTCCAACTACTCTACCCCCTCACCGTACACATGACCATTATATACCATTAATTGAAAGAGCCCAACCAGTGAATGTGAGACCATATCAGTACCCACATTACCAAAAATAGGAAATTGAACGCTAGGTTTGTGAATTGCTTTCTTCTGGACTAATACGACCCAATCACAGTCCTTTCTTTTCTTCAGTTCTGCTTGTGAGGAAAGCCAATGGAGAGTGGAGATTTTGTGTGGATTATAGGGCACTCAATTCCATCATAGTCAAAGACAAATATCCCATTCCAGTAATCGGAAAATTGATGGATGAGTTATTAAGTGCCAGGTATTTTTCAAAATTTGATTTAAAGGCCGGATATCATCAAATTAGGGTGAATGATGCTGACATACCAAAAACGGTGTTCCAAACTCATGACGGCCACTATGAATTTGTCGTCATGCCTTTCGGCTTAACAAATGCACCATCAACTTTTCAAAGTCTCATGAACGAAATTTTTCTTTCCTACCTCTGGAAATTCATTCTTGTCTTCTTTGATGACATCCTCATTTACTCTAAATCTTGGGAAGATCATATTCATCATCTACAGATTGTCTTTTCCACATTGAACAACCACCAACTTTTTGCCAAAAGAAATAAATGTGTATTTGGTGTGGAAAAGGTGCAGTACCTTGGCCATGTGATTTCTGCTGCTGGGGTGGAACCTGATCCATCAAAAGTACAAGTCGTTCAAGCATGGTCGACCCCATCATCAGTCTGCGAGGTTAGAGGATTTATAGGCTTGGCGGAGTATTATCAGAAGTTTATTCAACACTACGGTACAATTGTTGCGCCACTTCATCGTTTATTGAGTAAAGATGGATTTGTTTGGACTCCAGAGACAGATTTGGCATTCCGACATCTTAAAGAGGCATTAATTTGTGCTCTCGTGCTTCGCTTACCCAATTTCACGCAACCATTTATCATCGAGTGTGATGCATGCGGATATGGAATTGGAGCATTTCTTATGCAGCATTTGCAACCCATTGCTTATTACAACGAAGCTTTGAAAGGTTCGAATCTTAAACTATCTGTTTATGAAAAAAAAATGTTGGCAATGGTTAAATCAGTGCAAAAATGGAGACCTTATTTGTTGGGAAATTCTTCCATTGTTCGAACGGACCATCGCAGCTTGAAATTCCTTCTAGAGCAGCGCATTACTACACCAACGCAAGCCCGATGGCTCCCAAAGCTAATGGGTTATCAATATCGTGTGGAGTATAAAGCTGCTTCGGACAATAATGCTGCCGATTCGCTTTCTCATTGCGCTGAACTCTTGTTCATTGCTGAGTCTTGGCCCCAAGCGGACTGGTGGTAGTTTTGCAACAAGAGTGTGCCACGGATCCATATTATCATAAATTTGATGGAAATCCGAGGGCTCAAAATTGTGGTGGCGTGTGGTTCCTAGATGCAAAGATGATGTTAAACCCGCTCTCTTCACTAATACCAACCATTCTAAGTGAGATGCATAGCTCACCGGTTGGAGGACGATGTGGCTTCCATAAGACTCTTGTAAGGCTAAAGACATATTTTTCTTGGGAGGGCATGAGGAAATCGGTGCATAAGTTTAATCAGGAATGTGAGGTATGCTAGCAATGTAAATATGTAAATATGATGCCTGCAAGATTACTACAACCCCTTCCCATACCTAAAAAGATTTGGACCGAAATCTCTATGGATTTCATTGAAGGTTTGCCTAGCTCCGGTGGATCACAAGTCATCATGGTGGTGGAAGACCGGCTATCAAAATATGCACATTTCATCCCTCTTTCGCATCCATTTACTGATGCAACTATTGAAAGATTCATTTTACATGTGGTAAAATTACATGGGGTTCCGGTTAGTATTATATCCGATCGAGACAAGATCTTTATGAGTGGTTTCTAGAGATCACTCTTTCAATAGCATGAAACAAAGTTAAGAATGAGCTCAAGCTACCATCCTCAGACAGATGGGTAGACTGATGTGGTCAATAGAACGCTTGAACAATATCTAAGGTGTTTTTCTAGTTTACAGCCAAGGCATTGGAAAGATTGGCTTCCGTGGACTGAATTCAGCTGTAACACTTCTTGGCATTCATCCACAAAAATCATGCCCTTTGAAGCTGTCTACGGCGTACCGCCGCCTTCCTTGTTGAGGTATGTCCCAGGAACTTCACATGCCGCAGCCATGGATGATTTCCTTCATGACCGAGATGCCATGCTTAAGGAAGTGAAGACCACTTTGAATTTGGCTAGGGATCGTATGTGCAGTCTAGCAAACAAACACCGACAAGATGTGCAGTTTGGTGTTGGAGATTTTGTTTATCTCAAGCTCCAACCTTACAGGTAGTCAACAGTGGCTTTCCGAGCATTTCTTAAGCTTTCACTACGTTTCTTTGGTCTTTTTCAAGTCTTGGAACGTATAGGACAGGTTGCTTACAGGTTGGAATTGCCTTCGGAATCCAATATCCATGACGTATTCCATGTGAGTCAACTCAAGAAACATTGTGGACCTGTTCCCAATTTACCGATTCCATTGTCACCAGCTAATGAAGATGTTCCAACTCTTCCTCGACTGTAAGTTATTTTGGATCGATGAACTATCACTAAGGGTAAGTTCAAGCCAAAAGATGAAATCTTGGTCAAATGGAATAGGGCTCCACGTTGGATGTTGGATGATTATTACATGGCTCAAGCAGCGTATGTTTAGTTAGGTTTGTTACTGGTTGTTGTTAATGTAGGACTTGGTCTTTTATGATAACTATTGTTGGTTTCCTTAGTGTTATTGGATTGTTATTTGTTTCCTTAGTTTATGGCCACTAGAATTAGTGGATAAGTTGCTTAAGTCTTAAGTTTCTTTGTTAAGTCTTTATAAATAGGTGTTGTTATTGAATAAGGAGATCACCGAATAATAATCAATATCTATCCTTCTTTCAAATTCTGTCTTCCTAAAATCTCTCATTCTTTAGAAATCCTATTCCTATCTAACTTCTCAAAACAGAGACTTAACAATGGGCATGTTGGGCTCTGATACTTGCAAGCTTGTGCAACATGTATGGGCAATGTACGGGCAATGTAGGTGATATGCATGTGGTTATGTGCAAGTAGTATGTATCATGTGCGCGCAGCTACACATGTGAGTCTGATGGTGTGAACCTCATATGCATGGTGCATTGGTTGACTAGATGTTAAGTGGTTATAAGCTTATGTGCTTCAAGTTCTGTGGCATGTGTATGCAATGCTACATGGCTATTATGCAATCAAGTGAGCTTTTATGCCTACAATATGGTTGAGTTAGATGCTAGTAGTAGGGATGACCTGGACAGAAATTGAGGACAAGTAGTGATTTCCTACGCCTTTGTGGCATGCATTCAATTCTTTGGTATTAAGGAAAGAAAATCAATGGAGGATTGATGATTTTGTGATGCTCAATTGTCAATTAGATTCGGTTAACTTTTGCAAGACAAAATGCTCAACATTATATTTTCTATACTTGATATTATCCTTTCTATACTTTTGTTAATGAAAAAGGTGCAGCAGCAATACCTGTTATTCTATTAAGATCTTTATGATATCAGAGCCTATAGCCTACAAGCAAAACAGATCTTCTACAATCAAAGCTGAAAACCAAACCATGTATTTTTCTTCTTATTCTTCTTCTTCTTCAAAAGAATTGAGTCTTACAATTTAGTTTTCTCATCAATGTATCACTCTTTTTTCCATCAAACTCATTGCATATAATTTTCTAGTATGGAAATCCCATATCTTTCCCTTGGTGCGCAGCCTAGGCATGCTTCACCATATCTAAGGAGCTAAGAAACCATCAGAATTTAGTCTAAATAGTGAAGAAAAACCAGTATTGAATGAAAGCTATACTTTATGGGTTAATAACGACAATATATATTAATCACGTGGCTACCAGGCAATATGACAAAAGAAATACTTAATCTTGTTATAGGTGTCAAGACTGCCCATGATGTCTAGCATTTGTTGGAAGAGCAATTGTTTCCTGCAATAAAAGAAAAGGAAGCTCAGTTAAAGAATATGTTGCTAATGCTCAAAAAGGGACATGCTCCCGTAGACAAATTTCTTAGGAAATCTAAACACATATGTGACAATTTGGCAGCAATCAACCACACATATGTGACAATTTTTGGCAGCAATCAACCAACCCGTGTCTAACATTGATAAGGCGTTTCAACTTGGCAATGGCCTAGGGACTGAAATATCAAGAATTTTGGGTTGCTATGTTGACCAAGGCACAATAGTCCTCTTTTAATCAATTTCTACTATCTTTGCAAGGGCATGAACAATCTATTGCTGCTCAAAAAATGAAGAGAAGCAGTACATTGACCATAGACAAGCCTTCTACAGCCAGCAGGGAAGAGGTACAAATGGTTGAGGAGGAAAAGCCTCTAGAGACCGTGAATTTGCTCCAAGTATCGGCGTCATAATCGTCCTCGAAATTGATTCACAACCATCGCCTCATCTCATAATGCTCCAGTAAATAATCCAGCTGCACCAACAAAGAGTTCTTATGGCATCTATGGTCATAATAGTCAAGAGACAAGCTAAAGATTTATTGCCAAATCTACGCACCCCTCTATCACACAGTAATTAACTATATGAAACCCCTCAAGCTCTTGTTGCTTTCTCTCTCACTAATTCAGGCGATGATGTTTTTTATATAGACAATGGGGCCACATCTCACATGATAAATAATCCAGGTAGGCTTTTAAATCCTATAACTTATAAAGGACGGAACATTATCTATGCTGGTAATGGTAATGCATTGCCTATATCATGGTTGAGGATACTTAGGTTTCAACTCCACAGAGAAAAGTTTTATCAAAACATGTTTTAGTTGTACCCGAGCTTAAGAAAAATTTGTTATCAATTGGGCAATTTAGAGCTGACAATTCTTATTTGTTTGAATTTGATTCTTCTGGTTTTGTTGTTAAGGATCCAACATAAAGGATAATAGCAAAGGAGCATACACGTGGAAAGTTGTATGCTTTGGATGAACAAATTCATGAAGCCTTTAATGCAGTTAAGATAAATGGTGCCACTTCAAGCAAATGGCATCAACATTTGGGTCATTTAAATTCGAAGTTTCTTCATATTTTAAAGAATAAGAATAATATTAATGTTACTTATTGTACTAGTAAACATTCTATTGCGTCATTTGTCAGTTAGGGAAAAGTTGTAAGCAACCTATTAAAATTTCGAATAAAGTTTCAGATTTTTTATTGGATAAAATTCATTGTGATTTATGGAGACCTGCTCCTATTGCCTTGATGCATGTCGTAAGCACTAAAATTATAATACTGAAATTATTACTACTGTAGTAGTAGCTATTTCAGTTCGATCCTACATGGACTGTTAATAAAATTGGTTTTATTCTAATTAAAACAAAATTAAAATGACAAATGTGGAATTTTTATGTTTGGCAATCAAATAGTAAAGACAAGCAAATTAAAATTAACGGACATAACAGTTAGAGAAAACCTTAGGTATAAGTATCTTCTACTAAATATGTTGGTGATCACATACACGAAGATATCCAAATTAATCATTCAATGTTAATAAAATAGCACAGTTAATTTTATTATAATTCTCACACAATTAATTAATTTAAATACGATCATAAATTAATCATAATTCTGAAATACTTAAAATCAACGTGATCTAAATAAATTCAGAAAAGCATGCATTAAGATAAAAAACAATCAACAATAAACAAGTGCTACAAATGTTGTAAAATTTTAATATATTTTATGTCCTTCTAGGATGTTAACAAAAACGTGTCTCATAATCATCAAAATTTTATTACTACCAATTATTAAAACATGCAATACGATTGAACTCTAATTAGCAATTACCATAATTGCAAATAATTATAATAAATCTAAATTATAATCAAATAGATTTGAATAGCAAATAAATATAATAGAAGAACACAAATTAAAAGAATAAA
Organism: Ochetophila trinervis; assembly: GCA_003254975.1. Lineage (NCBI taxonomy): Eukaryota > Viridiplantae > Streptophyta > Magnoliopsida > Rosales > Rhamnaceae > Ochetophila > Ochetophila trinervis. The sequence goes on along the minus strand of QANX01002192.1, from coordinate 28,691 downwards.
ATTGAATTATAACACAGAAAATCAAGTCTCACACTTTTGAAAGGTTGCAATTTTGGCTTTTAATTTACAAATTTGTTGTAATTTGGTTCACTTAATTAGATTTTTTTTTCCTTCTAATTTTTGTTTCTATATATGGACATCAATATTTTAAACCTCGTCTACAAATGAAAAAAAATACAAATTCAAGCTTTCCATTATAATTGAAAGTGCAATTATTTGGAACATAAATATTAATATATACATACTAATACCGCTGAGAGGTAAAGAGCATATATATATATATATANCTTTAATTCGATAAGATGAAAATAAGAGATTCTTTTAAGTTGATGCAAATTATATAATATGCCTATTCTATATATATATTTATATATATATATATATATATATATTGGTTACCATTTTCCTTCTTTCCAGCATTGCTCTTTTGTTTTGCTCTCCTAACCAGGAAAAAGAAGCCTACGACAAAGAGTAACACAGTAGCAGCAATTGGTAAGCCAATGGCCACAATTGTCCCCGTTGAGATTTTACTCTTCCCTGCATGCAAAAGTAATAGTATTAGTAATAATCTAAGACACTAAATTGTTTATCATATTTATTTTCCAAATGATGTGGTGATTTTTTATTGGCTTGTATTATTATTCATTTATTCATATTTTAATTGTTTTGTGCGTTTTGGTCTTTAAATTTCATTCCTTTCTAGCCAATTTTGCATCAAATAAAAGTAATATATTATCTTATAGTATCTACAAAAGAGAAATATAATATAACAAACTTAAAAAATACAGTATATAATAAAATGAATATTTATAATAAATTGAACAAAAATTCAAATTACTTTTCACGAGTTTCTGTAAAAATATATAATTTCTTAAGATTTATAATTTTGAATATTACAAAAAATTCTCTTTAAAGAAATATTTTTTTTAAACCTTTTTTAAGTAAAAAAAAAATATCTTTGAATCAAATTTTGAAATTAAAAAATAAAATAAAATAAATTGGGTTTCGAAATCAATCTTAACTTTTAAACCTGAAGTTCCATATTGAACTTTGGACTTAGAACATTGATTCGGCCTATTTCAGCCTAAATTTTAACTCTCATTAAAAAAATGATCAGCTCCTCAAATTCATCCTGAGTGTCAGAATTTTTAAACTTAGGGCTGGTTTGGGCAGCCCAAATTTACTCTCATGATTTTTTATTTTTACATTTTTTTGGTAAATTACTCTCATGATCACCAAAAGTAAGAAAAAAAAAAAAAATAGGAATGCTAGAACATATATGATATATCATAAGACAAAGTGGGTGGAGTTTACCTTTGGGCATCGTCGGTGAGGGCGATGAAGTGTGGCTATAGTAGAAGGGGTAAAGTTCGTATCTAACGTTGCAACTAGGAAACAGAACTCTAGCTCCTACCCTTTCACTAAATCTATAAAGACGTTCGATGGAAAGTACAAGACATCTATTGCAGTCAGCGGTGGACAAGTCCGGCGTGCACTGCACAAGGCTGTACAGCGTTTGAAACCCACTGACATAAGCTTCTTTAGTCGCATACTTTTTGTCACCACCATTTGCAGCCTCAGCCGCAGCCGCCTTCACTGTGGCATTCAGTATTCTCTTAAACCGCTCCGGCTCGGTGATGTTTGCCGTATTTATAAGAGCAATTCTAGGCCATACGTCCACGGTGCCGAAAAATGACCTATTGGAGTAGCGCAGCTGGCACTCGTCGTACCATATGATGTTCTGCTTCTCCACGGGGCACCGTCTTATAACTTCTTTAGTGGCGGTCGCGACGCAATCACGACAGGCGGTGGTGTTAACGTCTCCGCGGCAAAGGAAGAGGCCGTGGACAGAGTTAGAGGGGTCTTCGCCAGCAGTGGCTTTGTAGAATTCAACAGAGGAATTGGAGGAAAGGAAAGAGAGGAGGTGGTTGAGATTTGTTTGGTAAATGCTGTTGGGAGCGAAAGTTGTTGTGTTTGTGCAGTTGTGGTAGAGGTAAGTTGGGGCAGCTTCAGATTTACTCCCAAGAGATGTAAAAAAACAGAGAAGCAAAAAGATGAGGGTCATGATGTTGAAGTACGAAATTTTTGATAATTAATCAAACGTGCCTCAGTTTCTCTTTATGACTATAGAACTGGTCGAATAATGAGCATATCAGTTTTTGTTTTTTTGTTTTTTGTTTCCGAGGGACTAATAATGGAGATGATGAATAGGAAATGTGAGTGGCAAAAGTAGTAGATATTTGTGATGCTTGGAAAAAAGTGGCTAGCCTAGCCTCGCGCCAGACGACTGAATGAATGAAAGCGAGTCGAGCTACATTATGTATGTATTCTATTAATTATTCCGCTAGGGTCATTGTCCGGGTCGAAAAAGTTGAAAATAATGGAGGAGAGAGAAGACATTGGGGGATATCCTTTAGGAACCGATAGGAACTGCGGTTATTTGTATGAAGAAAAAGTTGAGATTCTAGAATCAAGGGAAAAAAACCAAAACCCACTGCTTGAAAGAAAAATTTGTATTCTTGTAAATTGAAAACCGAATAGAACAAATAATATCAATAGTATCATTGGACTGGAAAACTACTTTTTTATTAGGATACGATGACAGATAAAACAAATATTTTCAAAAGTATCATTGGACTGAAAAACTACTTTTTTATTTGGGATATGGCAGTGCCTCCTGCCTTAACTTATGTCATCCATTACCAATTCCTATAGCAAATAGAGAAAGGTCAGACACTCTCATCCGATCTAGAAGCTGATTAAATTAAAAAATTAGGTGCCGCAAAAGAAACATGTTTGGTTTTTTTTTTTTTCCTAATTATAATTTGTTTATTTTAATGGTTTGTTAATTAGTATTAGAAATAAAAAAATAAAAATATAATAATCTATTTTTATCAGTTTAAAATTTAAAAAACAATAACAATTCAATTTGATATTAAAATAAAAAATATTCCGATGAAAACTTTAAAATTCAACCATTTTATTTAAAAATAAAAATATATTTAAAAATTTTAAAAAATATATAAAAAATATAATAATCTATCTCATACAAATAAAATATATTATCAAACCTGTATTTATTAACTCAGATAACAATTCCATCCAATATTAAAAGGCCTATTAGATAATTTATTGATTATATTATATTAAAATCATATTAATGCTTTTAATGCGAGTAATCGGTTATAAGTTTCTTTCATAAACTTGACATAGATCATTACACTCTAAAACATAATCTTCACTCTTATTACAAGTTTTCCCTGGATTGCATTCTTTTGCATGCTTGGCAAGCTAGGCATGGTTTTACACAATAGAGCCTATTCGTGCAAGTAATTAGCCTTTATTTGGAGCTTGGAAGTACATAAAAGAAAAGAAAAATGATCGTTTGTTTGAACGGATATATACAAGTCTAGAATCTCAACCACTTGCACGTCCATGACTAATTAGCTGAAGAAAATTAACAAATTTCCTTCTATATTACAAATAAACTCGCAAACATATAATACAACTTTAAGTGACCTGTAGACCACACCTAAGGCATGAATCCAAATTATCGAGGGTATACTTCGGTAGTCATGGATTCATCATTGACAGACCATGTCGCTGAAGGGCTGATAGATTGATCAAAATCCAGCTGCCTTGTCGGCGTGGTTGACTGTATTCTATTACGATGGAAACGTGCCGGCTGTTGAGGCAATGGAAGAGTAACAGAGTAACTGTTGAGTACAAGAATTATTGTTGCCATTGTGGGTCTGGCTGCAGGATTTTCCTGGACACATAACAACCCCATATGGATGCATCTCATAACTTCATTTCTGGAATAAGCATGCCTTAATGTTGGATCCAACATTTCTAAGGGTGTCCCATTCTTCCAATGTTCCCATGCCTGTAACATTTCATACAGATTGGTTCAACATTTTGAAAATATTTTTTGCTCTGTTTTGGTCATAATGTTGGCAATGGCAAAGGAAAATTAAATCTATATTTGTGGGATTTACACTCACAAAGCTCAAGAGGTCCCCAGAACTGTGTGACTGATAGAAACCATTATTCTTCTTGCCACTGATAATCTCTAGAACCAACACTCCGAAGCTAAACACATCAGACTTCACAGAGAACTGTCCATGCATCGCGTACTCTGGAGACATGTAACCACTACAAAACAACAAGAAAAAATATTTGAGATTCCATTTGTTAGTCATTTCTCTGCATATGTTTAGACATCTAGCTGAATAATTGTGGTAAACAAATAGTGCAAGACTGCATTGAGATAATAACGATATAAAACAAAATTCAGGTAGAATATTGGTTATGATTGCACTCAGGAACAAGGATATTCATGAAGTAGCATTTTCGTCTTAATTACTTTCAAGTAACCATGATTTGGAATATTTGAACAATCAATAAATATCTTGTTTAGATAATCCAAAAGCAAAAAGGAAAGTAAAAAACTTACTACGTCCCAACAATTCGATTGGTATTCCCTTGAACTTGATCCACTATAAAAATCCTTGCCATCCCAAAATCTGAAATTTTGGGATTCATTTCACCATCTAATAAAATGTTGCTAGCTTTCATATCACGATGTATAATTCTAAATCGAGAATCTTCATGCATATAAAGCATTCCTCGAGCAATCCCTGTTATAATCTTGTACCGCTTTGACCAATCCAGCTGGCTTTGCTTTTCATTGTCTATATATGGTCAAAATTCAAAATACAAATTAAAATTAATCTAAACAAATATTTCCTTTATTCAAAATTGCAGTCATATTTTGAAACTTTTCATGCAAAACAAACAATTTATAATGTCTCTTCCGCCTTTGAGGTTTCATGGGATTTCTGTTGTTGATCAAAGCAAAATAAGGGGAAAAAAATTAATTTTCAAAAATAAGAAACTGAGTTAACTGCGCAGTGAGCATACCGAATAGAAAATAATCAAGGCTTTTGTTTGGCACATATTCATAAACTACTATCTTTTCTTCTCCTTCCAAGCAAAATCCTAGCAGCCTAACTAGATTTCTGTGCTGAAGCTTGGCGACTAACGTAGCCTCATTCTTAAATTCTTGTGCACCCTGGCCCGAGTTGCCTGATAGTCTCTTCACAGCTATCTTCTGTCCATCAGAAAGGGTACCCTGAAAATAGAAACTAGCCCCATTAGAAATGTTACTTAAAGTGTAGTCAGTCACCCAATTCAGTTAGTACCAACCAATAATTTTACCTTGTAAACTGGACCAAATCCACCTTGCCCTATCTTGTTATCACTAGAGAAGTTGTTTGTCGCAGCTTCAATTGTATCCAAGTCAAATTGCAAGGACTCGATAGAATCAATTTCACTCCTAACTACATAAACCATGCAGTAAAATAGTTTAGCGAATTGTCTAAGCGAGGATATATACATACAACAAATTTAATGGATTGAGTTTGATCTTACGACTATCTTTGCGTAGAAATATGTCTTTTGCTTTGTTCTTTGCCTTTCTACGCAGGAAAAAGAAGCCGAACAAGAAGAGCACCACAGCAATTGAAATTGGCACAACAATGGCAATAATTGTTAATGACGAGCTTTTTCCTTTTTCTGCATAAAAGATAATTAGTGTTACTCTCAAGCCCAGTACATGATTATAGATAACAATTCACAACTGCAAATTTTTTTCACCACATAGACGATGGTAACCAAATTGAACAAAAACAAATTATCAAATCGTGTAAGTTTGTGTGAAAAATTATTTATAAAAGATAGAAAAATGAGAAAGCCAATCAATTTCTGTTAGAACGAGAAGTACCTGGAACAATAGGAGGAACTAGAGTCTGAGACGAAGTGGCGTTGTAAAAGGGGTAAGTTTCATATCTGACCCAACAGCTCGGAAGCAGAGTGGTCCCACCTTGCTTCCCGGAGCAGCACAACGGAATAGCAGCAATGGCGGCCCTCAAACACGTGTTGCAATCCCCGGCGCTCAGGTCCGGCGTGCACTGGACCAGGCTATACACCGTCTGAGTACTGGTGAAATTCTTTTCCTCCGTCGCGAACTTCTTGCCGGAATCGGAATTCACGGCTTTGGTCGCCAGCGAATTCATAACGCCGGACAACAAATCTTCGAACCGGTCACGCTCCGAAACATTCTGAGTACTCGACAACGACGTCGACGGCACAATCCCTGGGCTAGGGATGGAGCCCTCAGCGTAGCGAATCAAGCACTCCGCGTACCAAATCACCGCTCCCTTCTCTAGCGGACACCGCCGGAGGACCTCTTTGGACGCGTCAGCTACGCATTCTTGGCAGACGGTGGTGTTGACGTCGCCTCGGCAGAGGAATTGACCGGCAACAGCGTCGGGAGTGTCGCGGCCGACGACGGTGTTGTAGAAGCCGTTTTCTGAGGTGGCGTTGGAGGCAAGAGACGAGAGAAGGAGATTGAGATTGGATCGGTAGGTGGAATTTGAAGTTAAAGTAGTGCCGGTGGTGGAATTCGTGCAGGCGTGTTCGCTGTAAGTTGGCGATGCTTGAGTGACATGGATAAGCAAGCTCAAGCTAACAAGGCTAACTAAGGCTTTGTTTATTTTCGGAGTAAACATTTTGATTTCCATCTATTCCCTCGTCTTTCCGGATTTACACGATTTTAATTAAATCCTTACAATTTCTTTTGCTGTAGTTTTGTTTGTTGACAAAAGTGGATATGGTTGCAGATGGTGCTATTTGCACCCACGGTTCTAAAATGTGTTCAATGTTTCAAATTACCCCTTTGACAATGAAATAGGAAGCTTTGTCTAGCCAGGCAAGATATACAGTGTTATTTTTGTCAAATTTTTATATTGAATTATATAATTTATATTCTTTAAATTATATACAGAATCATATTATATTATGCCGTACTAGAATTTAATAGGTATAGCTTTGCTTATGTCCATTTTACCATTGCATGGTACAAGGGATAAAGAAAAAGGGGCAATATTGGAATTTTTGCATAATTATGTATGAAGCTGCAATTGCCCTTTTATTATAAAATTTGCATCATTATCCTTCATTTTTTAAAATAGTGCTATTTGTGGACAATTATTTGACTTTATTTATTATTTTATCCTTAATTGTCATGACATTGCATTTATAATAATAAAAAATCAACAAAAAAAAAGGTATCGTATAATTATATCTTTATGTAGCATTCTTTTGAAATTTCAAGGAGCATGGATGCTAATTTCGTAATTCATGGAACAATTTGTAAATATGGACATAATTTAAAGGCACCCGTGCAAATATCTTTTTTGGCTAAATATTTAGCAAATATATTTTAAGTCAAAGTCAAATATGTAAGAGGGAGGATGAAAATTGAAAATGCTGGTGGGGCCGTTGGAGCACTAACGTCAATTAACAGGCTAGTAAAATAGTTGCCCCACTGCGGAAAAATATGAAATAGAAACTTTGTTTCGTTCGTGGTTTGTTGTGGAAACCAATGAGAAATAGATACGTCACTTTCGGCTAGAAAAAAAAAAAAATAAAGCACACACATCGTGACTTCGTGACTCATGAATCATGACAGAGAAAGGAGTGAGGAAGAAACATTCATTATGATTAGTGGTGTAAAATGAGCGGTGTTGTGATTTTGCGGTTTATTTAAAAGCTGATCTGTTCGTATTTGTACTGTATTTTTATCAGTTTATTTATTTTTTATATTGTATTTGTACAGACTAATTTAGTTTTCATGCTCTGTCAAACGTGTTATGGGCTCAAACACTTATATGTTCGTGCCATATTCATGCCGGGTACATGTCATGCTTATGTCAAACATAAATCGTACATGTACCTGTGCCATTTATATTTTTTATATTTTTTATAATATAAATTGTATAGCTGAATAAAAATTATTCAAAATAAATATTAAAAATAAATTAAATTAACAATTAAATTATTTATTTTATTTTTTAATTGATAGATAACACAATAAATATTTACAACTAAAAAACTAAAATAAAAAATTATGAGAAAAAATTGACAAAATATAAAAAATAACAAACTTAAAGTTAATACTTAATAACCATAAAAATTATTTTCTTTAAAAAAAACAAATTAAACGTTAGTAACCAAAAATAAATAAACTAAAACTTAATTTTTTTAAAATTTGACTCATATTTATGATATAAATATAAAATATTATTAATATAATAACAGATAAATATGCATACTTATATAATTAAATTACATAATTTATTATATTTTTAAAAAATAAATTGAAATAATTTTAATAAATCTATCCATTTCCATATGAAAATTTATCCATTTACATATAAAAATTTTAATAGAGTAATTTTATATAGTGTATTATTGTAAAATAAATTTTTATACAATATATTTTATATGATAAATTATTTATTATTGTTTGGATTATTCTAAGTTTATATTTTGTCTAAATTGTTAGTATGTATATCCGTGTGGCTTTTCATGTGCTTGTACCGTGTCTGACCCATCACGTGCCTGTGCCGTACTTGATTTGTCATGTGCATGTGTCGTGCCTAGCCCATTATAAATTCGTGTCGTGCTAAACACGGTCCATTAACTACTTCATACTTAACATGATACAATTTATAACATACCATATTTATATTATGTTCAATTTTAACATGCGGTGCTCGTAGTGTTAGTGATGCTCCGTCCATTTTTACACGTCTGAACTGGTATGCAACCGAGATTTAAAAAAAAAAGGAAAAATAAAAATATTTTTGATAGGATTTGAGGTGTCGCTTTCCCACTGGGTGAGAAAAGTTTATGGAAATCAATTTCAAGGCGGAAATTTATATACTTTGACCCTTCAGCCAAAAAGAAAAGGTGACAGACTTTTACCGCTGGAGGTAACAATCAATTCTTCAGAGGATGACATAAACACTAGACGCTTTCAATGACTTAATAGCAAGTTGCTCCGACTTTTCTTTTGTTTTTTCCGCTCAAATAGTTGCTATAACTATTTTATTTTATTTTTTGTAATTTTTTTTTACAGAAAGAACAATTGTTATGACTATTATTACTTTTTTTTTAGATAATTTATTACTATTATTACTTTCTGGAAGGATTCGTTCTATGAATAATGAAATTATTTGTTTGAAATGTCAGAGGCGGTAGCCTCTGTAACTGGCTCTCTTTAATTTGTTTGCTCATTGCAAAGATTATTACAAAAGTATGTATGTATGTGTGTATATATATCTACTCAAATTTACCAAAAAAAAAGAATATATATATATAGTCACCTTAAAATTTCTATATATAAATAGAAAACTTGACATAGATCATTATCACCTTAAAATATTCAATTTTCACTCTCTCGTTTCAAGTTTTTCCAGAATTGTGCATATAAGTTATGCGCGGCGTGATATTTTTTTTTTTTTTTTGCGCGGCGTGATATTACATAACCTCTTTGCACAAGAGCTAATCCTATATTTTGAGTTTGGAAATATATGAAAGAGAAGAAAAATAGTTGTTTTTTTCAAAGAGAATATATACAACTTTAAAATCTCAACCACTTGCGCATTGTCCATGACCAGTTAACTAAAGATAATTAATACATATTCTTCTATAACAAATATACTCGCATACATATGGATGTATCTCATAATTTCATTTCTGGAATAAGCATGCCTTAATGTTGATCCAATATTTCTAAGGGTGTCCGAATTCTTCCAATGTTCTCATGCCTGCAACATCTTACAGAGATTGGTTCAACATTTTGTAAATATTTTTAGCTCTGTTTTTGTCAAGACAGCAGGAAAAAAATAATAATAAAAGAAAAAATTCATAAGTCAAAACCATTGAATGAATCTCCACTTTGGCTCGGATCCTTACCTCAGTCGGAAAGATAGGCTTTAGCACCATATCGACAATTTAACAAAAAATTGAATATGATCTTCACAGAAAAAGAGCGAATAATCGTTTCTATCAAAATCACAACAGAAAAAAAGAAGTTAAATCACAAACATCCCACTAAATCTATGAAATTGTTAGCATAGTCAAGATTCAATCCCAGTATCAGAGTCCCTCAACAAATACAACAAAGAGCAACAAACAAACTATTATATAAACCTTAAAAAGAGTGGTTAAAGGTATGACGAGTTTCATACAACTCTAATCTATACATTGTCATTAAAAACATCTGACTTAGAGTGTCTTCAGTAAGTATTTCATTGGTGCCAACTTCACGTCTACTTTATTTCGGCCATATTCCACCAAAAATTGGGTGGTGTTGATTTCATGATTTGTACTTCAAAAATATCTACTATCAATCAATAAATACAATTTTTTTTTTTTTTGCCATCCCTTATTTAGATTTAAATAATAAATTATTGAAGGCAATATGAGACATATTAATACATATATTTAATTTTCACAAAAAGGGTATCTTCTTTGATTCTTTTTCCCTAAAAATACTACCTTTCCTCATTAGTCCATGAATCAAATTATATGTGATTCATGGATTATATGTTTTTACCCAAAAAAAAAACATATATGTGAAATAAAAATTGTAGTATAGCAATTTAACACTCATAAGACCTGTTCAACACAAATCAATATCAAGAACAAATTTCATCAATATTAACTTGATTCTTATACTGCATAATTAATACAGTACAATTAATACTTCGTACTAAGAAAGGCTCGCTATTTAATCGCTCTTAAAAGCTAATTTGAACTGCGGTTATTTGGAAAGCATAGAATTAATATATATACATAAAGAAACATAATTTAGGATTATTAAACATGGTAAACTCTCATCAGCGAGGGTATTACTCAGTAATTGATGCATCATTGACAGACAATGGAATTGCCTCGCTTCCAGATCGATCAAACTCTAGCCCCTTCATTGCCATGTCTGTCTCAGATAGAATGAAAAATCCTAGCTGCTGAGGCACAACCATCGTAACAGAGTAACTATTAAGCATCATAACTATGGATGCCATAGTAGGTCTATCTTCCAAATCTTCTTGAATGCATAGTAAAGCTAGATGGATGCATCTAGCAACTTCATTTTCTGAATAAAAATCTCTAAATGTTGGATCTGTCAACTCCAATGGTGTTCCTTCCTTTCAGAGTTTCCAAGCCTGCAAATAGTTTGTCACTTTGTTTAATACTTAAAAGCCTGTGATTATATTTTGGAACTGGTTGGGAAGAAAACAAATTGTAGTAGTAATTGTTTAAACTTACATAGCTCAAGAGGTCTTCAGCACGGTCTAATTGATAGAAACTACTGTTCCTTTTTACACTTATAATCTCCAAAATTAAAACACCAAAACTATACACATCAGACTTAACAGAGAATTATCCGTTCATTGCATATTCTGGAGACATATAACCACTGCAAACAGGTAAATGCACAATAAGTCATTGTTAGTGAAGCTTTTTATAGTCATATTTATGTTATGGAGACATATATCTATGACTTGTAAGTTGAATATTGCGAAAATTTGTTCAACTTACTATGTTCCAACAATTCTACTTAGGGGTGTACAAAAATTCGTCAACCCAATCCAACCCGGCCGATCCAACCCAACCCAACCCAATCCATTGAAAAATCTGAATTTTTGGGTTGGGTTGGGTTGGATGATATTTAACCCGCTAACTTCGGGTTGGGTTGGGTTGGGTGGTAAAAAAACCCGATTAATCCGACCCAACCCGTATATATATTAAAAAAAAAAATTCCCCCCCCCCTCTCTCTCTCTCTCTCAATTTTTCATTTGTGATTTTGAGTTCCTAGTTCAATTACTATATTGTATTTCAATTCTTCATTTGTGATTTTTTTATTTTTTTTTTCAAAAAATGTGCATACTCTACTAATGTTTTTTACTTCCACTGACCAACCCAACCCGCACTCTATGGGTTGGGTTGGATTGGGTTTGTTCTCTGTTCGGGTTGGGTTGGGTTATAATATAAAAAATCCGCACTCTATGGGTTGGGTTGATTTTTTTTTTAAATCCGGCCAACCCAACCCGTGTACACCCCTAATTCTACTTGTATCTCGTTGAGTTTGATCGACTGAAAATCCTTGCCATACCAAAATCTGAAATTTTTGGATTCATTTCAGCATCTAACAGTATATTGCTTGGTTTAAGATCTCGGTGTATAATTTTAAGACGAGAATCTTCATGAAGATATAGAATTCCTCGTGCAATTCCTCCTATTAGCTTGTAAAGTTTTGACCAATCCAATTATTTTGTTTCTCAGGGTCTGCACATTCAGCAGAAAATATTGATACCCAAAACAAAAAGACATTGCCTAGATACATACCGTAGCAGTAAAATTCAATTTGAACATAAAATTATTCATTCCTAAAGGCATTAGATTAAAGGCACATGCTTAGGAGGACATACCATATAGAATATAGTCGAGGCTTTTGTTTGGCACAAATTCATAGACAAGCAACTTCTCTTCTCCTTCCAAGCAAAATCTTAACAATCTTACGAGATTTCTGTGCTGAACATTGTACAAGATTTCTGTAGAGATAAGTTGGGGCAGCTTCAGTTTTAGTCCATAGAAATGTAAAAAAACAGAGGAGCAAAAAGATGAGGGTCATGATGTTGAACTAATAATTTTTTTATAATTAATCAAACGCTGCCTCAGTTTCTCTTTATGACTATAGAACTGGTCGAATAATGAGCATATCAGTTTTTGTTTCTTTGTTTTTTGTTTCCGAGGGACTAATAATGGAGATGATGAATAGGAAATGTGAGTGGCAAAAGTAGTAGATATTTGTGATGCTTGGAAAGAAGTGGCTGGCCTAGCCTCACGCCAGACGACTGACTGAAAGCGAGTCCAGCTACTTTATGTATGTATTCTATTAATTATTCCGCTAGGGTCATTGTCCGGGTCGAAAAAGTTGAAAATAATGGAGCAGAGAGAAGACATTGGGGGAAATCCTTTAGGAACCGATAGGAATTGCGGTTATTTGTATGAAGAAAAAGTTGAGATTCTAGAATCAAACGCACTGCTTGAAAGAAAATTTTGTATTCTTGTAATTTGAAAACCGAATAAAACAAATAATTTCAATAGTATCATTGGACTGGAAAACTACTTTTTTTATTGGGATATGTCAGTGCCTTCTGCCTTAACTTATTTCATCCATTGCCAATTCCTATAGCAAAGAGAGAAAGGTCAGACACTCTCATCCGATCTAGAAGCTGATTAAATTAACAAATTAGGTGCCGTAAAAGAAACATGTTTGGTTTTTTTTTTCTACTAAATTGAGTGTAATTTGTTTATTTTAATGGTTTGTTAGTATTAGAAATAAAAATATATATATATATATATAATGATTTATTTTTAATCAGTTTAAAACTTTTAAAAAAAATAACAATTCAATTTGATATTAAAGTAAAAAATATAGCTGGTCAGAATTTTAAAATTCAACAACTCTATCTAAAAACTAAAAATATATTTAAAAATTTTTAAAAAATATAAAAAATATAATAATAATCTATCTCATAACAAATAAAACACATTATCAAACCTGTATTTATTAACCCATTGTCAGATAACAATTCCATCCAATATTAAATGGCCTATTCGATATTTTATTGATTATATTTTATTAAAATCATATTAATGCTTTGAATGCGAGTAATCGGTTATAAGTTTCTTTCATAAACTTGACATAGATCATTACACCCTAAAACACAATCTTCACTCTTATTACAAGTTTTCCCTGGATTGCATTCTTTTGCATGTTTGGCAAGCTAGGCATGGTGTTCCATAATAGAACCTACTCGTGCAAGCAATTAAGCCTTTATTTGGAGCTTGGTACATAAAAGAAAAGAAAAATGATTGTTTGTTTGAACGGATATATACAAGTCTAGAATCTCAACCACTTGCACGTCCATGACTAATTTAGCTGAAGAAAATTAACAAATTTCCTTCTATATTACAAATAAACTCGCAAACATATAACACAACCTTAAGTGATCTGTAGACCACGCCTAAGGCATGAGTCCAAATTATCGAGGGTATACTTCGGTAATCATGGATTCATCATTGACAGACCATGTGGCTGAAGGGCTGATAGATTGATCAAAATCCAGCTGCCTTCTCGGCGTGGTTGGCTGTATTCTATAACGATGGAAACGTGCAGGCTGTTGAGGCAATGGAAGAGTAACAGAGTAACTGTTGAGTACAAGAATTATTGTTGCCATTGTGGGTCTGGCTGCAGGATTTTCCTGGACACATAACAACCCCATATGGATGCATCTCATAACTTCATTTCTGGAATAAGCATGCCTTAATGTTGGATCCAACATTTCTAAGGGTGTTCCATTCTTCCAATGTTCCCATGCCTGCAACATTTCATATAGATTGGTTCAACATTTTGAAAATATTTTTTGCTCTGTTTTGGTCATAATGTTGGCAATGGCAAAGGAAAATTAAATCTATATTTGTGGGATTTACACTCACAAAGCTCAAGAGGTCCCCATAACCGTGTGACTGATAGAAACCATTATTCTTCTTGCCACTGATAATCTCTAGAACCAACACTCCAAAGCTAAACACATCAGACTTCACAGAGAACTGTCCATGCATTGCGTACTCTGGAGACATGTAACCACTACAAAACAACAACAAGAAAAAATATTTGAGATTCTATCTGATTGCATTCAGGAACAAAGGATATTCATGAGGTAGCATTTTCATCTTGATTACTTTCAAGTTACCATGATTTGGAATTGAACAATCAATAAATATCTTGTTCAGATAATCCAAAAGCAAAAGAGAAATTAAAAAACTTACTATGTGCCAACAATTCGATTGGTATTCCCTTGAACTTGATCTACTATAAAAATCCTTGCCATCCCAAAATCTGAAATTTTGGGTTTCATTTCACCATCTAATAAAATGTTGCTAGCTTTCAGATCACGATGTATAATTCTAAATCGAGAATCTTCATGCATATAAAGCATTCCTCGAGCAATCCCTGTTATAATCTTGTACCATTCTGACCAATCCGGCTGGCTTAGTTTCTCATTTTCTATATATGGTCAAAATTCAAAATACAAATCAAAATTAATCTAAACAAATATTTCTTTCATTCAAAATTGAATTCATCTAGTGAAACTTGTCATGCCAAACGAACAATTTATAATGTATTTTCCGCCTTTGAGGTGTCATGGGATTTCTATTGTTGATCAAAGCAAAATAAGGGAAAAAATTAATTTTCAAAAATAAGAAACTAAGTTAACTGCGCATTGAGCATACCGAATAGAAAATAATCAAGGCTTTTGTTTGGCACATATTCATAAACTAATATCTTTTCTTCTCCTTCCAAGCAAAATCCTAGCAGCCACTAGATTTATGTGCGGAAGCTTGGCGACTAACGTAGCCTCATTCTTACATTCTTTTAGAATTACAAAAACAAATTAGAATGCTTCAAGAACGAATAATCTTTTAAAAATACGGCCGATGCAGTAGATACTTATTATAACAAATCTAGCAAACCATTCGTCGTACTGGACAATTTCTTGAATGATAAGTTAATTCTATTGGGGAAACATTTCAGAATTGGACATATCATTAATAGTAGATGACTTAGACTTGCTTGTAGATTCAGTAGATTCGATCCCAATTGAAGGCATGTCTTGGTCAGTTCGAGTTTGATGGAAAATGGCTGGCTTTCGAGGTAATGCCAATGAGACAGAGAAACTGCTTAACATGAGAACTATTGTTGCCATGGCGGGTCTGTCCGCTGGATCTTCCTCCACACAAAGTAAGCCAATGTGGACATCTGTTTACTTCATTTCTCGAATAAGAATTTCCAAGGCTTGGATCCAACAGCTCCAATGTTGTCCCATCAGTCCAATGTTTCCAAACCTGCATTAGAATTCATGCTGTCATTGAAAATGTCTATATTACAAATGACTGTGAAATAGATTGTTACAGATTTCATTTTGGTTCATACTGACATAGCTCAGGAGGTCCATGGCACCCTCCGATTGAAGGAAACCATTATTCTTCTTGCCAATTATAATCTCCAAAATTAAGACACCGAAACTGTAAACATCAGACTTCACAGAGAATTGTCCATAAAATGCATACTCTAGAGACATGTAACCGCTACAGGCATCCAAACATGAACACAAAATTTAGTCAGATGGAAGGTTTAAAGTCGTAATAATTTAAATTGCACTAGTTAATTTCCATATCACATCTAATTAACAGGTTTCTATAAGCAATGTTATGCACAGAAAGCATATATAACAAGCTCAGTGTAAGCAGATTTAATGCACATGGTACAGAGGAGCTGATAAAGGTGTAATAATTCCATTATGATGGAAAATAATGAATGCACCAATTGATAGTTGAGAGATTCGGAATACAAATTCTTACTATGTCCCAACAATTCTGCTGGTATTCCCCTGAGTTTGGTCAACTCCAAAAATTCTTGCCATCCCAAAGTCTGAAATTTTTGGGTTCATTTCCTTATCTAACAATATGTTGCTAGATTTAAGATCGCGATATATAATTTTGAGTCGAGAATCTTCGTGAAGATAAAGCATCCCCCGAGCTACACCATTTATAATTTTGTAACGCCTTGACCAATCCAAATGTCCTTGCTTTCCATGGTCTACAAATATGTCATCAGTAAATTATATATTCAACTCAGTATAAAACTACAAATCTTGTGTACATGTGCCGATAAAGAAATGGTTCAGTTCCACGAAGAAAATAAAAATAAAAATGGACTAAAAATATATAAATTTATGTATATAATGGTATATAAATTTATTTATATAATGGTATGCTTACTATCTTAAAATTTATGGATTTTCATATATATATTCTAGCTTTTTCGATATGTAGCAAATATTTTAATTGCAATTATATTGAAATGTACTTTGATCAATATTGACAGCTTATACTTAAATTTCTAAATATGATAGAAGGCAAACCAAACAGGAAGTGGTGAAGGCTATTGTTTGGCACAAATTCGTAAACAAGAATCTTTTCTTCTCCTTCCAAGCAAAATCCCAATAGCCTAGCCAGATTTCTGTGCTGAAGCTTAGCTACTAACAGAACCTCTGTCTTAAACTCTTCTGCTCCTTGCCTAGAGTTTCCTGAGAGCCTCTTCGCGGCGATATGTTGCCCATTTGGAAGTGTTCCCTGAATGCATGGTTAGAATCAGAAGTGTTGAGAAATCAAAAAATTTATAAGCTATATGAAAATTTACTATCTGAAAATCAATATACCTTGTAAACCTCACCAAATCCACCTTCACCTAATTTGTTACCACCAGAGAAGTTGTTTGTTGCTGCTTTAATTGTACTCAAATCAAATTGCAACGATTCTACAGTACTTATTTCATTCCCATCTACACAATCATCCAGAAGTAAAATGTACATTAAAATTTTTAACAACCACCATACATAGCGTTTGAAGTTTATAAATGAGCGCTTGACAGAATCAAATTTTGCAGTTGGAGAAAATAAATAATGCATGACTTGACTTTAACAAGGAAATAAACTCTCTATACAATTTTACCATTTCCTTCTTGTATAACATTGTACTTATCCTTTGCTCTTCTTCTTAGGAAATAGTATCCTACAGAGGAAATGAACAAAACAACGGCAATTGAAGCAGTAATGGAGATTATAAGTGCTGTAGAGATTCCTGCAAATTAAGACAATATAATATGTTTATATAATAATAATAACAAAGTTAAGCTAACATCAGTCGATTTTATCTTGAAATTCTTCATTATTAAATTTTAGATCGCATCAATGATATTTAAAAATCAATAAAAATGCTAATATGAATTTGGTCACATACAAAAACCATAATTAGAGAAAGTGAACTGTTAGGTTTTACTTTAAGCAACTTAAAGGTTGAAAAAAAAAAGAAAAGAATTGATAGAAAAACCATCATAAGGGTGCTTGTATAATAATAATAATAGGATAGAAAATGTGTTGTTACTATTTAAGTATCCATAACTAACCAACGCAGCACTTTCCAAAACAGAGTATCTAAAACTGATTAATTAGTAAAAGAAGTTAAATTAGGTAGTAATATATAATGAGGTAGGTAGTGCCTTTTAATTACCTTCAGATCCTGTTGGAGGTGGAGGAACAAGCACCGGCGTCGGGGTTGGTGCAGCTGTGTACTCGTAAAACGGATAGATTTCATATCTAATAATTACAACTGGGATTCAGAATATTACCCCCACGCTGTCCATAACAACAACTCTGAATACCCGAAACCATTCCTCAAAGACAATCATCGCATTCGGAGGAGTTCAGGTCCGGTGTGCATTGAACGAGGCTATACAGCGTCTCAGAAGCCGAAAAGTTTGCTTCTTTTGTGGCATACTTTTTACCCCAGGTGGGGCATCAGCGGCTCTACTCACCGAGTCGTTCATTGATTCTTGTATCACCTGATTATACCGGACAGGGTCGGCAATTGGTGTTGTGCTCCTCAATCTAACAGAAGGCTCTCTGTCCATTCTACCGAAGAAGGATTCATTCGAGTAACGTACCATACAATGATCGTACCATATAACAGCCACCTTTTCTATGGGACAATAATTCTCAACTAAATCTTTGGCTGCAGTTGTCAAACATTCTTGGCACACATCTATTGTTACGTCGCCACGGCATAGAAAAGAGCCGTAAACAGCCGTTCTGGGGTCTCGGCCAGCAGAAGTGTTGAAGAATCCGGTGTCACGGGTGGAATTGGAGGTGAGGGAAGAGAGGAGTTGATTGAGATTGGATTGATAGGTGTTGTTCGGTGTGAAAATGGTTTTGTCTGAACATACATGGTGTTGGTATTCTGGGATTGCTTCAATATTATTTGGAAGGCTAAGCCCGATAAGCAACCAGACGATCACAAAAGGAACCGCCATGTTCATACAACCTGAAGGACTAGTCACGACTTTCTTTTTCTCATCATATTAATTTAAGGAGCAATTTTATAACACGGGACGTGACAGGAGTAGCAAGAATGAAAATTTTTAGCGTGACATCAGGGTTTCCTTGACCACAAAATTCCACATCACTGTTCGTTGAATAGACAAGTCGTTGAGTATCAAAGTCCTCGATCAGAAATGAACGGTGGTAAATGGCTATCAAAAAGTCATTGATTGGAAACTAGAGGCCAGTGTTGACTACTTCATGACAATTTATGTCATGTAGGCGGCTAACATAATTATCTCTCTCCCTTTTTGGCTCTTTCAATTCTTTGATCCCAAAAATTAGATGGGTGACAACATTCATACTTTAACACAAAATAAAAGTTAAGTGGGGTTCATAAATTTTATTTTCGTCATGTTACATTAGGAATAATTATTGAGTTTCAAATTTACGTAGCACCTGATAATTTGAAGTGGTACAGAGTAATACCATTTTATGCTTGATTTTCTCCAAAAGTTAGAATATTCTCGTTCATAAGGCAACCTTTAACAGTAAGCAAGTTTGACATGTCTTTCATATTTTGTATTATAGTTGATCTTTGATCACATTGTTCTTAGTTTAGGCTTTAGATAATATTTATTAGGAATAATTCGTAATGTATGTGCGTCTACCTTATAATTTCAATTCAGATTGCAAGTATGACATTTGTTTCAAATTTAATTTATTGTTAAAATTATTAGTCTATATATACTTCAACTTGTTAAGTTTTTCTTCTTCAAAAATATTTGTTTTCTTATTATATTCAGTTAACATTATTTTATTATTATTATTTTGTTTCCATCAAGTTCCCTTTTTAACTGTTCTGCACTACAATTTTTAATTTGTCTAGTTGGGACACACTAAATATATAGGTATAAAGACAGGATAATTATGTTGATGCAAAAATCTAGCTTGACCATAACTCTCACTTCTTCGATTTCTAGCCAGCAAAAGATGTCAAGAAGATCACGGAATACAATTGTGGCACCAACTAAAGACTTTCTGATGCACAAATTTGTTATGGGTAAATTCCACACCATAAGCTAAATGAGCTTAGGGCCTTTGGCATTAAAAAGGCTCCGACCACATTATATGAGGCTCCAAGTAAAAAATAGGTCCAAGGTTACCTTCTTAAAATCCACAAAGCGCCACATGGAGAAAGGATTCCTTTGTGGGCCTATGTAGGGAAAAAAATGTCTTCCTTCCTTCTGGGCCCATTTGCCACATGTCACCATCTAGGGAGCTAGCGTTTTGATCTTAAAACCTTAGCCACCAAGGTAAGCTATAAAAGAAAGGTGTAGGTAAGTAAAAAGGGGATATATTTCTCTATCTTTTTTTTTGTCTTTTCTTGGGATTTGTGCTGTCTAGATTCGGTCCCATCTTTTCTGAGAGCAGAACCACCTTATCTTTTCGCTATGGCTGACTTAGGCATTGGAGGGGATACGCTGGTGATCCTAGCAGCGTTCCTCTCACAGTCTGCCTGTCTTGCAGATTTTCATTCTAAGATTGGTACTCGGACACGGACTGAAGCAACACCGCGAGATTCGAAAGTCAGCCCAAAAACGAGCCACAATGAAATTAATATTGATATATTTATGTAGAAATAGAAAATTAGTCAAGAGATTCAAAATGTCATATCAGTAGTGTTGATGTAACTCGAATTTATAGTACCTCTTAAATAAGTGAGAGATTAAAAAGGATTGACTATCTCATTGTATGGAAAGGTAAGAGTGATGCAAATGCTAGCTTGGAAAGGGATGTAAACCTTTGGCAATTTCTGAAATAGGTTTGGTCTATTTTAAAACCTTTTTGATCAACGGGGACATGCGCTTTTATGAGTGGGGGTGGTTTGTTACCCTATTTGTAACGACCCGACCCTTAGTATCTCGATTTTGGCAGTGTTGACCAAGCTCAATCAGAATGGTACCTGAGAGTTGACTTTTTTATAGGATTAGAATTTAAGTTTGACTTGGATACCATAGCGTAGAGCTTATTGATACGAGTCCGTAGACAGGCGGCACGCAAAAATCGGACTTACCGATAAAAAAAAAGTATGAACTTTCAAAGTTATGAGATGATACCGGTTTTTCCCGAGTGAGTCCCGAGCCCATCCTGGGCTATAAATAGCCCAAGACCGGTTGATGGGCCATTTGGACGACCTGTTTCTCTCTCTTCCGTTTTCTCTCTCTCTCATCACCCAAGCAAACAGCCATTTCCGAGCTCCAAATCGACCAAACTCCGGCCATCTCCTTGATACACACGCCATCCACCCTTGTAGTACGTCACGAGGGCTTTCCGACGACATCTTACGGTCGTTGATCGGACACCGGACGCGCCCTGTATCTCCAGTCGAAGTCGCGACGGCGAGATCGAAGTTCTCCGGCCGATCTGCACTATTTCCGGCCATTCCAGCTTGAACCCAGACCCTTACCCCCTATTTTTGGACCTTCTGAGTTCATTTCTGGCCTCCCCTTGCCCAGATTCAAAGCCGTTTAAGAGATATCTCAAAAACAAGTTTGGGCAGCGGCTTCCAGCGAGTTTTCCGGCGAATTCAGAGGTGATCTTTGGAAGGTGAGACCATGTTCTTGATCCTTGTCCTTTGGGCTTTCCAATGGTACCTTGTTTGCGAATTTTGGAGTTCGTTTGGTTGATTTTCTAGTCTAGGGGTATTTTGGTAATTTCACTTGGATACCGGAAATCCGATTTTGAGTGCTGTAGTTTCGGTTCAAGGTTATAGATGTTCAATCAAAGGTATTGGAAGGTTCAATTGAGTTCAATTTGGTCCCGGGGATCAAAAGCCCTAATTTTAAAGGTTTCGGGTTTTACCGATAAATAGCATGCTAAGTGAACGGTTGAGTTAGGACACTTTGTTGCACACGACTTTAATTTCAGTGTTTGAGAACCTAAGTTTTATCTCGTGATGTTTATCTAGGATTCGAGTCGGTTACGGGAGACGACCCAGCTGCGGATCGAGTTTGAGCTGTATGCTGTGAGTGGATTTTCTTTCTCAAACTGTTTTGGGTTGTGAGATTATTTATCTATACATATATTGATGATGCATACTTAACAAATATTTTTTCAAAGACAAGCCTAATTTAATATTATTATACATTATGATCATTATTATATTAATTATATCATGAGACATCATTATAAGCATTATTGTCGTGTTTACTGCAATTATTGTTATCATGAGAGTTACAAGAAAGAAATATATTTTTTATCATGCATCTTTATGCATAAGGCTTATGAGAAATGAGTACTATTTTCAGCATGCATATTTATGCATATTATTATTATTATTGAGATACGTGTACCCCATACCGAGTTAGATTATGGTGATGTGATGATGGTTGATGATATTGTGCCCATGGCACCGGAGATGATTATTGCCATCCCCTTTGATGCACGTGTATTCATGGTGCGGATGTGAGATTCCCGCATGGGCCCTTCGGGACGCTGAAGGGTTACATGAGTTTCCCCCTTCCCCGCTCTGCGATACCTTGGGATGCTAAGGACCATCGTATGACAGTAGGATTGCGGTATGATTGGGTATACGAGTACTGTAGAGTAAAGTATTTTTATGCATTCATCTTTGTGAGCATTTGATACATTTATTCCATTATATATGTATATGCATTGATACATATTTAAAATATTAAAGTTACAAATTATGTTATACATATCTTATGAGTATACAGTGTATAAATTATATACTATACAATGCATATGCATGTTTATCAAGTTATGCATCGAGGGAAATGAAAACAGGGTTTTTCGAAACATTTTGCAAACAGGGGACTTTTCAAAAGAGTGAATGCGAGGTTTCAAAACAGTTATGGTTTTGAATACTTTCTTTTATCCACTCATTGAGCTTGTCTCATAGTTGTTTAAATTAGTCCCCTTTAGGCTGCTGCTGGTCCTGCTTACGCCGCGTCTGCATCTCGGATCTACCAGTTGTCCTCCCCTTCAGCTATTCTGATGTACTTCTTATATCTTTGTATCAGCCTACTGATTTTGAGACTTATGTTTAACCTATGTTAGATGCTCTGATGGGACTTTTTATCCTTTATATGTTTTATAGCATATGATGTTTTTGAATCAGTCGTTGTTAGTCTTTATTCTCAGTGTTGTCCTTTGTTAGGGAGATTTCATTGTGCTAAGTCCGGGTTAGTACAATGGGGTCGCCCTAGGCGGGATTGTCTCGTGTGTCCTTGCCAGACCTCGGGTGCGGTCCTGTCACTATTAGATGTTGGAACTCAATCAAGTCATGATGGCCTTCCATCATCCTTAAGTCCTTATAATGGATACATCCTACTGAGAAGCAAGACAAAGAGATTTTTTGGTAGTGCGCAGCATGGCACTACATGGGCAGCTTGGCCAGAGTGCCACAAGTGGGTATTGGAGGTGCACGACTCGATAGTGGGAGGGCTTTGCACAAGTATGAGTGCGCCACAAGGCAATATGGCATGGGACTTGCGCAAAGGCTTGCATGTGTCCGGGCATGTGTGCATGCACTAGCCTAGGCGCATATGTGGGCATGTTTGGTGTTGATGCTTGCAAGCTTTTGTAAGGTGTGTGGCCAATGTGTAGATAGTGAGGAAACCATCAGATTTTAGTCTAGATAGTGAGGAAAAACCAGTATTGAATGAACGATATGAGTTATAGGTTAATAACCGCGATATGTTAATCATGTGGCTGCAAGGCAATATGACAGAAAAAATACTGAATTTTGTTTTAGGTGTCGAGACTGCCCATAATGTCTAGCATTCGTTAACAAAGCAGTTATTACCTGCAACAAAAGAAAGGGAAGCTCAGTTAAAGAATATGATGATAATGCTCAAAAAGGGACATGCTCCCCTAGACGAATGTCTTAGGAAATCTAAACACATGTGTGACAATTTGGCAGCAATCAACCAACCCGTGTCTGACACTGATAAGGTGTTTCAACTTGCCAATGGCTTAGGACCAAAATATCAAGAATTTTGGGTTGCTATGTTGACCAAGCCACGATATCCCTCTTTTAATCAATTTGTACTACCTTTGCAAGGGCATGAACAATATATCACTGCTCAAAGAGATGAAGAGAAGCAATATATTGACCATAGACAAGCCTTTTACAACCAGTGGAGAAGAGGTACAAATGGCCGAGGAGGACGAGGCTTCAACTCTAGAAACTGTGGCTTTGCTTCAAGTATTTGCATGATAATCGTCCTTTAAATTGATTCACAACCATCGCCTCATCT
This sequence comes from Ochetophila trinervis, assembly GCA_003254975.1. Classification (NCBI taxonomy): domain Eukaryota; kingdom Viridiplantae; phylum Streptophyta; class Magnoliopsida; order Rosales; family Rhamnaceae; genus Ochetophila; species Ochetophila trinervis. The sequence goes on along the minus strand of QANX01002192.1, from coordinate 4,546 downwards.
CATAATGCTCCAGTCAATAATGCAGTTGCACCAACAAAGAGTTCTAATGGAATCCATGATCATCAACAGTCAAGAGACAAGCTAAAGATTTATTGCCAAATCTGTGCACGCCCCTGTCACACAGCAATTAACTGTTGGAACAGGTTTGACTACTCCTATCAACCAGATGAAACCCCTCAAGCTCTTGTTGCTTTCTCTCTCACTGATTTAGGCAATGACGTTTTATATGTTGACACTGGGCCAGATGAAACCCCTCAAATAGGCTTCTAAATCTTAAAACTTATAAAGGACAGGACTTTATCTATGATGGTAATGGAAATGCATTGCCTATATCACGTGTTGGGGATACTCAGGTTTCAACTCCACAAGGAAAAGTTTTATCAAAAGATGTTTTAGTGGTACTCGAGCTTAAGAAAATTTTGTTATATGTTGGGCAATTTAAAGCTAACAATTATTGTGTGTTTGAATTTGATTCTTTTGGTTTTGTTATTAAGGATCCAACACAAAGGAAAATAACAATGAGGCATAAACGTGGAAATTTGTATGCTTTGGATGAACAAATTCATGAAGCCTTTAATGCTATTAAGATAAATGGTGCCACTTCAAGCATATGGCATCAACGTTTAGGTAATCCAAATTCAAAGTTTCTTCATATTTTAAAGAATAAGAATAATATTGATGTTACTCACTGGACTAGTAAACCTCCTATTTGAGTCATTTGTCAGCTAGGAAAGAGCTGTAAGCAACCTTTTTAAAATTTCGAATAACGTTTTAGAATTTTCATTGGATAAAATTAATTATGATTTATGGAGACCTACTCCTATTGCCTTAATATGTGTCGTAAGCACCAAAATTGTAATACTGAAATTATTACTACTGTAGTAATGGAAATTTCAGTTTGATCCCACATAGACTGTTAATAAAATTGGTTTTATTCCAATTAAAGCAAAATTAAAATGATAAATGGGGAATTTTTATGTTTGGAAAAATCAAATATTAAAGACAAGCAAATTAAAATTAACGGAAATAACAATTAGAGAAAACTTTAGGTCTAAGTATCTTTTTTTACTAAATATGCAGATGATCACATACACGGAGAGATTCAAATTAATCATTCAATGTTGGATTGAATAAAATAACACGTCTAATTTTATCATTATTTTCACACAATTAATTAATTAAGATATGATCATAAATTAATCATAATTCTGAAATACCTAGAATCTAAATGATCTAAATCAATTCAGAAAAACATTAAGAACAAGAACAACCAACAATAAACAAGTCCTACGAACATTATAAAACTTTAATCTATTTAATGTCCTTCTAGGATGTTAGCAAAAACTTGGCTCATATACATCAAAATCCTATTGCTACCATTAGAACATTCAATACGATTGAACTCTAATTAGTAATTATCCAATTCACAAATAAATATGATGGATCCAATTTATAATCAAAAAGATTTGAATAGCAAACAAATATAATAGAAGAACACAAATTGAAAGAATAAAATTGAATTATTACATGAAAATCAAGTGTCGCACCTTATAATTTAGTAATGGAAAATACTCCTACCCAATAGAGAAAATTAGCTCCACATAATGTTGTTGAACACCAAGAATTGAGTTTATTTCTCTCTAAAATCGGTTATCGCTCTTTACAACAATAAGAAACATACTAATACTAAAACCTAGGCTTAAGCTGATAAAATACGCCTTATCAACTAAAAATTGCACTAGCTCAGGCGCTTAGCACCACGCTTGGCCCTGCGGCAGGGCTTCTTTGCCTTGCACCTGCATTGGCTGTCAAAACCCCCTGGCAGGTGCCAGGTGCCCTCTGCCTTGTGCACTTGATTATATTTTTGCCTTTCTTTCTTCAAGTTTCCTCCCTTAAGATCAAATCCACCTAAAACATAAAAAAAAAAATGTTAAAATCAAGTATTGAAGTATATTAAATATATATAAATTGTATCCTATCATGCCTCTTCTCAAAGTTTCGAATTTTATGTTGTTGTATCTACTCAAAAATAAATCAGATATCTTCACATGTTTTATTTCAGTTTCAAAGGTTTGTACAAAATAAGTTTAATCGAAAGATTAAAAGTTTCCAGTTTGATGGTGGTGAAGAATTCAACTCCTCAATTTTTCTTACACATCTTCAAAAATGTGGAATCAAGCAACAAATGTCATGTCTAGTACACATGAGCAAATGGAATAGCAAAACGTAAACATCGGAATATTGTGGAAACTTGGCTGCCCCTTTCACCAATCCTCACGGTTGGACCTTTTTTTTTCTTCCTCATAGCAGCAAAGCTTTTCTTTTTAATCAGTTTCTATTAGTTAGTTCATAGTAAAGTTGTGCTACACAAAGCAAGGTACAAGGAGGTTCGGTCAAGCCATTGGAGGAGTCAAACTTGCTACCTTGATAATAGTTTGAAGAAGCCAATGATTGAAGATTGAAAAATAAATTCCAACAGCCATCAACTATTGGATTTGATTCATTTTCTCTTTATTTTCTTGCTATTTAATCTATGATATTTCTTTATTATTTGATGGATAAGTTAGAAATCATGTGTAACTAATTTTTCTATGAGGATTATGATGTAACCCTATTACGAATATTTAGTGTTTAATGCATATTTAAGTTTGATTCATGTTTAAGGTTAATATTTCATTGTAGCTCTTCATGCTTTCCATGAAAATGTTGATTGATTTAGTATTTATATTGACTTAGAAATAAGGGATATAAATATGGATGGGCAATGAAATACATGGTTATAGGAATATTGCATGCCTTAGTGACAACTTTAACAAGGTCTTATTAGGTTTGCATGTCTTAGGACTTAAATTTCCGTATTTAGATTAGAGACAATTAAATACGTTTTGCTTGCTAGATTAGAATGCATTGAGAAATCAACTTCTAGTCATATGTGGTTAAAGGGGGCTTAACCTATGAATCTATATTGCATTAGGGCTAAATAGGAGTAATAGTGGTGCAGTCATAATCCTTGTTTCTTAAAATCTGTGAAATTCTACTTGCTGCCTTGTTCTTGTTTTTAATATTGCTTTCTTTTTAATTCATGCTTGGTTACTAAACAACAATCATTCAAAAACAAATCTCTTTTACTTTTGTTAGTTTAATTTTACAATTGATTTAATTTCAATAACTAGAGACATTATACCTCGTGGGATCGATATCGGTTTCCTTTTTAAAAGGAATCCACTTTATTACTTGTTGATTGGTGCATTTGCGAGTTAATCTAAAATATACCACAACACTTCCATATGTACCATAATAATTACAAAAAGCAATAAGCCAATTTGCTATTCAATATATCTACATATGTCCCATATTTCCTTTTTCAATTAAACCCATTATCATTTGTTCCTCCTATTTATCAATTTAACCAAGAATATACATCTAATCAATCATCAAAAACTAACACCTTTTTCTCGTCCTCCTCAACTATTCTGTGATAATATTAGTGCTTTATATCTTACTACGAATCCTATGTTTCATGCTCGCGTTAAGCACATTGAAATATATATCGATTGTTCGGTCACACGATATATTCCTTTGTCTGCTCAGTCGGCCGATATTTTTACAAAGTCATTATCTCGTAACAACTATGAGCTGTTTAGATCCAAGCTCGGAGTCTTCTCTCAAACCTTCCACAGCTTGATGATCTTATATTAAGGAAACAAAATCAATAGATGACCGATGATTTCGTGATGCTCAATGGTCAATCAGATTCGGTTAACTTTGGCAAGACAAGATGCTTGACATTATATTTTATATACTTGATTTTATCTTTTCTATACTTGTTTTGTTTCCTCTCTTCTGTATACCTAAAAGGTTGTGAGTAAAGCTATTGTAAGAATGTAATTGCCATTGACATTGTGTGTGCTCATTGTGTGCAAACGTCACTGTGTGTGTGCTATTTTGTTGGATGACTAAAGAACAGATTCTTCAGTCCATGCAGGGAACAAAATTTTAGCTTTGATTGTGGCCGTAATATTTTTCTTTTAAAATATGAGGCAATATTAATATTGCAAAGTCCGTTTGGAATGATTTCAAAGAATTACTTCATAAAAAAGAAGTTATTTCTCAAGAATCGTATGCTTTTTAAAGAATCACTAATTAAGTGATTTTTCTAAAACAAAATCACTAAAACGCCATTTCTTAAAATCACTTCCAAATGAGCAATCTACTTTAATATCCTCTAATTTGAAACATTTAATTTTTCAATCTCCATTCAAAAGGTTGCAATTTGGCTTTTAATTTACAAATTTGTTGTAATTTGGTTCACTTAGATTTTTTCTTCTAACTTTTGTTTCTATGAACATCAATACTTTAAACCTCGTGTACAAATAAAAAGGTTTTAATGCATTTTAGTATCCTCTAAAATTGAATTTGTTCATATAAAGTCTATACAATTAATTTGTGCAATTAATACTTTTTAATTTGAAAAAAGTTGCACATTTGTCTAATTTAGTTAAAATTAACAAATTCTTTCAACTTAGATATTCTATGCATAGCACGT
>QANX01002190.1:61590-105616 GCA_003254975.1 Ochetophila trinervis | reverse complement strand
ATTTCCGTCGATACCGATATTTTCATCCTTGGAAGCAATTACCATGGAAATTTCGATGGAAATATCGCGGAAATATCGGAGAAATATCAGAAATTTCCATGGAAATTATGGAAATTTTGACCAGTTTGTGAAGCAATTACCATGGAAATATCGACGGAAATATCGGAGAAATATCGGCGAAATATCGGAAATTTCGACGGAAATTATGGAAATTTTACCCGTTTTTTTTTGGGGATAAAATTTTTTTCGGTGTGTAGAAAAAACCGAAATTTCGCCGATTTTTTCGTTTTTTTCAACTATGGTTAGGACACATTAGTGAGAAAGGTCTGCAGTATTTGAGTAAACAATGTCTGTTTATGGGTGATATCATTGATAAAATTGATTTCTGTGACCATTGCATTCTAGGAAAACAACATTGTTTGAGTTTCAAATCTGGTTTGTATAAATCTACTTGTATGCTTGACTATGCTCATGCTGATCTTTGGGGTCCTACTCAAACTCCTACAAAAGGAGGTAGTAGATATTTTTTTATCTATAATTGATGATTATTCTAGGAAAGTGTGGGTTTATTTACTAAAGCATAAAAGTGAAACCTTTAGTAAATTAAAAAATTGGTGCATTCTTGTTGAAAATCAAACTGGTAGGAAGCTTAATATTTTAAGAACTGATAACGGGTTTGAATTTTGTAATACTGAGTTTGAAAATTTCTGTTCTAGTCATGGTATAATGAGGCATAAATCTGTTAGATACATCCCTCAGCAAAATGGTGTTGCTGAGAGGATGAATAGGACTCTACTTGATAAAGTCAGATGCATGCTATCTAGTTCTGGTTGTCAAAATCTTTTTAGGGTGAAGCCATTATGACAGCCATCTATCTTGTAAACAGATGTCCTTCAACTGCTTGTAATTTTCAAAGCCCTGAATATATGTGGTCTAGCTATAAACCAAATCTGTCCAATCTAAGAGTTTTTGGTTGTCAAGCTTATGTACATCAAAAGGAAGGAAAACTAGAACCAAGAGCTGTTAGATGTGTTTTTCTAGGTTATCCTGAAGGGGTTAAGGGATATAGATTATGGCTGTATGAATATGGTGGGTTTAAGGTCATAACCAGTAGAGATGTTGTTTTTAATGAAAATATTATGCCTTGTGTTAAGACTAACAATGTAGAGATTGAAGTTCCACGTAAAGACAATAATGTTCAAACTGAGGTGGAGTTTCAAACTGAGAAAGATGAGGTTCATGAGCCTCAACCTGATCCGAATCAAGTTTTTGAACAAACATGTGAACCTGTTCATGAGATAAAAGATGTTGGTCATGAGGCAGAAGTTGAGGAGGAATCATCTGCACAACCCGATCAAACAATTAGAGATTATCAATTGACTAGAGATAGAGAAAAAAGGAAGGTAAAGCCTAATGTGAGGTATGGTTATGCTGACCTTATATCTATTGCTTTAAATTCCTATCAAGAACTTGTTAATAATGAACCTAAGAGTTATGTAAAAGCTATTAATAGTAAATATGCTAAACAGTGGATTGATGCCATGTCAGATGAAATTAGTTCTCTACATAAAAACCAGACTTGGCAGCTTGTACCTAGGCTAGAAAATCAAAAGTTAGTGGACTGCAAATAGATTTTTAAGGTCAAAGAGGGTTTGAGCAGCAAGGATCTAGTTAGATTTAAGGCTAAACTTGTAGCAAAGGGGTTCACTCAAAGAGAGGGATTATATTATATTGAAATATTTTCCCCTGTAGTAAAATATACCACTATAAGAATGATTTTAGCCTTAGTAACACATTTTAACTGGGAACTTGAACAACTAGATGAAAAGACTGCTTTTCTTCATGGTACGCTGGAAGAAAAGATCTTTATGAAGCAGCCTGAGAGCTTTACTGTTAGAGGAGAACAAGATCTAGTATGTTTATTAAAAAGATCTCTTTATGGCTTAAAATAAGCTCCTCGTCAATGGTATAAAAGGTTTGACATGTTCATTACTAAGATAGGGTTTAAAAGAAGTCAATATGATATGTGTTTATATTATAAAGGTTCTTCTCGTGGTAATACTATCTTTTTGTTGCTGTATGTTGATGATATGTTATTGACTGGACAAAATGTAGGGGAAATTCAGAAAATTAAAACAAGTCTAAAATGTGAATTTGATATGAAAGATTTAGGGGTTGCTAGAAGGATTTTAGGAATGGACATTGTTAGAAACATAAATAAAATGACTTTATTCCTAAATCAAAAACATTATTATGACAAAATCTTGAACAAGTTTTCAATGTTTGATGCTGTTCCTTCTAATGTACCCTTAGCAAATCACTTTAATTTGTCCACTACTTATTGTCCTAAAACTGAACAAGAAAAGGAAGATATGATAATAGTGCCTTATGCTAATGCTATAGGATCTTTAATGTAGACAATGATATGCGCTAGACCTAATATTGCACATGCTATAAGTGTATTAAGTTGATTCATGGCTAACCCGGGTAGAGAGCATTGGGAAGCTCTTAAGTGGTTAATGAGGTATATTAGAGGTACTATGGATCATGGTTTACTGTTTAAACATAACAGTGAGGGTGTAACTTTGAGAGGTTATGTAGATTTTGATTTTGATGGTGATAAAAATAAAGAAGATCTACTACTTCATATATTTTACTTTGTGTGGAAGTTGTATAAGCTGGAAATCACAGTTATAGCCTAATGTAGCTCTTTCTACTATAGAGGCTAAATATATAGCCACCACAGAAGCTGTAAAAGAGGCTTTGTGGTTGAAAGGTCTGTTAACTGAACTTAAACTATTACATCATAAGTTAGCAATATTTTCTGATAGTCAAAGTTCAATTTTTCTGTGCAAAAATCATGTTTTTCATGAAAGAACTAAACATATTGATGTTAAATTTCATTTTGTGCGAGATGTGATTGATGTGGGGCTGTTGGGAAAAAAGATACTCTCTCTGAGCAAGTTTAGTGTGTGCAAAAAGCTACTCAGAATTGAACCACGATGATTTGTAGATGCTCTTAGCTGTGAAGCTGAAGTGAATGTTCTGCTTTCAAGTTTTTATGTATTAAGATGGAGTTTGTTGGTTGTAATACATAAAAGATTAAACACACCATTTTACTTATTGCTATGTTTTATTAAGTATAAAACGCACAGTTTCACTTGGCTGGTCTATCCATATATTTCTTCTATTGTAATCGGGTTGTGAGTGAGATTAGGGCAAGCTAAGTCTGTAACATTTGGGAATTCTCTCTAGGTGAAATCTCATTTCTTCTTCTTCTTCCTCTTTAGGTCTTAGAGTTTCTAGGAGATCTTTCTTGAAGAAAGATCCGTGAGAGAAATTGTAAGGGGTTTATTGCTGTTTTGATTAATCTAAGTGTTATTTTGGTCTTAGGCTTGTAATCTCCATATCAATAGAAAGCAGAGGGTTCCTTCGGTGGAGTTAACAGAGGATGTAGGCAATATATGACGAACCTCTATAAATTTGTGTTCTTGTACTTTCTTTCTCTTCTGCAACTTGTTTCTTTTATTTGTTCAAGTTATAACACTTATCTGGCATGAATCATTAGGCAACATTATAGTGCGACCGGTCCTTGTCTACTATTCCTTTTTGATATTTTATTTATTTATTTAATTTTTTTTGCGAATGCCTTTTTAACTTCCCTAGAAGCACATGCGTCAACCAATAATGTTTTACCAAATTTGCGTCTACCAATAATATTGTAAAGTTAGGAAAAAGACATACATATTGCTTTCCCAAAGCTAGCTAATCTTTTTGAACATGCCCTTGCCGATCAATTTATGTAAAAATACCTAAAAAAAATGAGATAATAGCTTGAATCACCAGTATTATTATATATATACCGTCTAATGGATGTTATTGTAGGTCATGAGATGATAAATTTTTTCAAAGATTTTTCAGTAACCAGATCCTCATGCACCTCTATGATTAGGAAAAAAACTTTTGTGACTGAGAGGGGAACTTATTGCTACAAAGTTTTTCATATTTTTTTGAGCATTATTTATTATAACATCCCAATACTACCACGGATGACAATAAGCTGAAGAATCAAATAACTCTAAATAAGTGGCTTTAATTTCATATTCTAGTTCCCAAGTTTCTTCTTCAACTGCATGATGTTGCCGAATAACCATAACCAAAGGAATGATTCTTTAATTCCCAAGTTACGATCTGAATTGGCCATTCTATATGTGACACATCCCCTTCTATGCTTAAGTCTTTCCAATCCAAAACATGTGAAGGATCTGATTGATACTTCCTCAACATAGAGACATGAAATACATTATGGATGTTTAACAGTTAAGGTGGCAATGCTAAGCGATATGATACTTCACCAATTCTTTCAAGAATTTCAAAGGGACCTATAAAACAAGGTGAAAGCGTTCCACCTTCCTGGATCTATTAATGCCTTAATGAGGTCTAGTCTTAAGAAAGACATGATCTCCAACTTCAAATTCCAATGGCCTATTTCTATTATCCACATAACTTTTCTAATGAATTTGAGAGGTCAAAAGTTGTTTCTTGATTAACTTAACTTTCTCTATCGTATTTCGAACTAATTATGGTACTAATAAAGAAGCTTCACCAACTTTAGTCAAACATATAGAAGATTGACATGGTCTACCATATAAATCTTCAAATAGTGTCATAGCTATATTAGATTGGTAACTGTTATTGTATGAGACTTCTACTAAGGGTAAATGATCCGCCTAGCTTTCTTGAAAGTCCAAAGTACAAGCTCTAATCATGTCCTTTAGCACCTAAATAACTCTCTCAGACTGGGCACCTGTCTGGGGATGATAAGCTGTACTCAAATTTAAGCGTGTACCCAAAGTGAGAAGTAAATTTTGGATCTCTGTCACAGACAATGGAAAGTGGAATCTATGCAATTTACCAATTTCCTCCACAATTAGTTTACTGAGGGTATCTAAAGAACCAGATAACAGTTAAAATGTGAGCAGATTCGGTCAATCTATCAACAACATCCAAAATACTATCAAATTTCTTTTGAGTTCGTGGAATTCCTCTAACAAAGTTCATAATCACTTACTCCCATTTTCATTCAGCTGCATGTAAAAGATGAAGCAATCCTTTAGGCTTTTGATGCATTGCCTTTACTTGTTGGCAACCAAACACTTAGCTATGAATTTTGCCACATCTTTCTTCATTCCACCCAACTAAAATTGAGTACGCAAGTCATGATACATTTTAGTGCTGCCCAGATAAATGGAGAACTTCGATTTGTAAAACTTACTAAGTATGTCTTTCCTAATTTGCTCCACTAAAGGTACAAAATGTCTACCATGAAATCTCAACCCTTTGGCGATGTCAATTGTCTAACCATGAACTACTTCACCTTCATCTAATCATGGTTGAATAGCTTGTGCTTTTGGAACCTTTTGTTGAGCTTGAATAACCTTTTGAACAAAAGTACTTGAACAACCAAGTTGAGAAAAGATGTATCATCCTGGCTATAAATTTCCAAATCATATTCTTTTAATGCTCTGTACATTTTCCAACTATAGCAAGAAAAAGTCGCCATACCTTGAGATTTCCTACTGAAGGAATCTAATACAACATTTTCCATACTCGGATGATAATTTAAGGAAAAATCATATTCTTCAATAAATTCAATCAATCTAGCTTGTCTTAATTTTAATTCCCTTTGAGTGAAAACATAATTCAAACTTTTATGAACCAAAAATACTTAAAACTTCTCTCCAAACAAGTAATGCCTCCAAGGTTTTAAAGCAAACACAATAGCTGCAAGTTCTAAATCATGGGTTGGATAATTTTGCTCATGCAGTTTAAGTTGGCTTGAAGCATAAGCCACCACATTTCCTTGTTGCATTATAACACAATCTAAACACAAATGAGATGCGTCGCAATAAACATAATAGCCAATTCCTTGCTCAAGAATGACTAAACCAGGAGCCGAGGTAAAACGACTTCTAAATTCCACAAACCATGAAATTAATCAAAAAAATCATCAATCCTTGGTAAAAAGTACTTATTTTTTTATTGTAACCCGATTAAGTTGCATGTAACCGACACATAGCCTCAAACAACCATTGTTGTGGTACATTTTAGATCAACTCCCAAGTGTACGAATCAACAAGTAATAAAGTGGATTTCTTTTAGAACTAATATCGATCTCACGAGGAATAATGTCTATAGTTTTAAAAATAAATTAATTGTAAATTAAACTTTGAAAAATAAAAAAGATTTTCTTTTTAGTGATTGTTGAGTATCAAGACAGCAATTTAAGAAAGCAATCATAAAATTAAAGACAAAGCAGCAAGTAGGTAATCAACGATTATAAAGAACAAGGATAATGACTTCACCACTATTACTCATATTTAATCCTAATGCAATATAGATTCATAGGTTAACCCCCCTTTAACCACAAATGACTACAAGTTGATTTCTCAATGCATTCTAATCTAGCAAGCACAACGTATTTAATTATCTCTAATCTAAATACGAAAATTTAAGCCCTAAGACATGCAAACCCAATAAGATCTTGTTAAAGTTGTCACTAAGGCATGCAATATTTCTATAAACATGTATTTTATTGCCCATCCATACTTATATCCTTTATTTCTAAGCCAATATAAATACTTAATCAATCCACCTTTTCATGGAAGCATTAAGAACTACAATAAAATATCAACCTTTAAACATGAATCAAACTAAATATGCATTAAAAACTAAATACTTGTAATAGGGTTACATCACAATCCTCATAGAAAAATTAGTTACACATTATTTCTAAATTATCCATCAAACAATAAAGAAATAACATAGATAAATAGCAAGAAAATAAGATAAAAAGAATCAAATCCAACAGTTGATGGCTACTGCAATTTATCCTTCAAATTTCAATCCTTGGCTTTTTCAAACTATGATCAAGGTAGCAAATTTGACTCCTCCAATGGCTTGGTCGAACCTCCTTGTACCTTGCTTTGTGTAGCATAACTTTGCTATGAATTAACTAATAAAAACTGAATAAAACCTAAGAGAAAAGCTTTGCTGCCATGAGAAAGAGAGAAGAGGGAGAGGAAGTATGCAGCAATGAGAAAAAAAGCTGCTGAAGAAATCAGGAAGAAAACACGGGGGCAAAAACGGCACCATTTTTGTTATAGACGACAGTTTCTTAGTTAGAACCGTCGTCTTTAGTATATAGATGACGGTTTCTAGCTTCAACCGCCGTCTATATACTGAAGATGACGGTTCCTAGCTTCAACTGTCGTCTATAGTACTAAATAAAACGACGCCGTTTTAACTAAAAACACAATTTTTTTTCCACCCAGCAAACCAGAGCATACCAAGCATGTATCCAAGTGCCAATTCAGGAGCTTGGATATCCAGGCAAAAAGAAAATATTTATAAACTTACTAATTAACACCTAAATTTTTTATAAATTTTAAATTAAACTATTTTAATAAAATTACAATATTTTTAAATATTTATCTTATTATTAAAATATTAATAAATACAATTACAATATATCCAAAATTTATCTTCATGAAAATAACTTTAAATTGTGTCAACAAAACCCTAATTAATATATTTACCATTAATTTAATTTGTATATTGAAAACAGTTTAAATTAAAAAATTGGACATACTTGATATAATTTAATAAAAAGGAACAAATTAATTAAACACAAGCAACATTATTCTTTATTTTTAATTCATATTCCATTACAATCGTTACGAACACAGACTTCTTGGCAGTCCTCAGCATCAGGAGAGATCTCTTCATTTGGTATTTGTGTAGCAAATGGAGTGTGAATCAAAGCAATGTCTCCAAATGTATCCCCTTCAAAAAATTTGGTCTATGTGTAATGAGGAGTGCTTAATACCACCGACCATTGTGAATCACAAGGATCCTCCACATAAAATACTTGTGTTGCTTGAGAAGCCAAAATAAATGGATCAGATTTGTGACCAAATTTGTTGAAGTTGACACATGTAAATCCACTATCATCTTTCTCAACACCATGATTGATGTCAGCCCAATTACATTTGAACACCGGAATTCGAAATTTAATGTACTCCACATCTCATATTCTGACTACTACACCATAAAACGACATATCGGTGAATTTTAGATTGTCATCTTTTGTACTTGAATACTGCATCGATCCAGCCATGAAGCTTACGCTGCTATTCTGTGTAACATTCTTGTTGTCTCATTCAACTGTATGGTATTGGATTTAGTTAATGTCGTAGCCCAAATGGCTCATTACTTCAAAACATGGTCCTAGTACTATCAATCTCAATGTATGTGACACACTATTATCTTGTTCACTCAATTTTTTCTGAATTTGCAAAAACACCACACGCACTATTAGTAAATGCAATAAAAGTAATGTAGTTACTTCATCTCGGAACCAATAAAATTAATTTGCAATAAAATTAAATTGCAATAAAAGTAACAATTAATGTTGAACTTACTTCATCTCGGAACCAATAAATGAAAGTGCGATTTTGCTCGTTTTGAAACCATTTTGCTTTTCTTGTTTTGTTACGAATATCATACTTTAAACTCTCCATATATTTCCTAAAGACAACAAAAGTTAATGACTATAATAAACGAGTATTCAATATAATATTCAACAAAAAATATAGAGCATTAAACTTACTCGAAGTAAGGTTGTACTTCAGGTGTATTTGAAAGTATGTACAAATGTACTTACTCCCATACGTCACGAGTAATACCCAATAAATTACCACCCTTCAAAGGATCACCAGTATCATCTTTCACACATTGTACTCATGGTGGCCATGTGGGTTTTTGATTGCATGCACGCCTTTTTGATACTCACTACAAAATTTGATTGCTTCCTTAGCGATGTAGTTCTCTGCAATGCAGCCATCTGAGCAGTAATGATTGCGCACATACCCCTTCAACACTCATGTATCTCTCAAAAGGAAACATCCACCGCAAGAAAACTAGCCCACACAACCGCACTTCTAGAACCAAATGACCAGTTAGATGAACCATTATATCAAAGAAAGATGGAGGAAATTACTTTTCAAGTAAACACAATGTCTTAACAAGATTTGTCTGAATAATGTCCAAATTTGAAACATCAATCTCTTTTTTGCATATAGCATTGAAGAAAAAACAAAATCTCATTATTACATGTCAGACATTTGTTGGGAGGACTGATCGTAGTGCAACAGGCATCAGTTGTTGCATCAAGGTATGTAAATCATGAGATTTCATGCCTTTCAACTTCAAATCATTCATCGACACAATATTCTGAAAAGTTGAAGAGTAGTCATCGGGAGCCTTTAAATTTGCCAAACACTTGCAAAAAGTTTTCTTTTTGTCCTTAGATAATGTGTAACATGCAGGTGGTAGATATGTCATTCGCTCTTCAACAACAAGAGCCAAATCACTTCTTATGCCCATTTCAACCAGATCAAGCCGAGAATTAAGTCCATCTTTAGTTTTTTCAGGAATGTTAAGCAATGTGCCAACAATGCTTTCACATACATTTTTTCAATATGCATGACATCGAAGTTATGCCTCATATATAATGACTTCCAATAGTCAAGCTCAAAAAATATAGACTTTTTCTTCCAGCAATCTCGATCAGCAGTAGACTTTTTCCTCTTATTACCACTATCAAATGACTTAAAGTCAAGTTTTCAAAGTATATCTTCTCCCGTCACATGTAAAGGAGTTGGACAAAACTCTTTCAATCCATTGAAAGACTTCTTTTGCTTTCGAAAATGATGATCACTCGAAAGAAACCTCCTATGTCTGCAATAACTCATTGTTCTACCATTTTTCAAACTTTGAGCACACGTGTTCTTGACAGGACCCGCTCCGAAAATCCCTCAAGATTATCCGGAGAGGCCCTGCTTGAGGAAGATTTTACCAGAACCCCTCAGGGTAGTCGACAGAATCCTCCTCCAAAAGAGGAATTGATAAACAAGAAAACAATAAATAAGATGAAATATGTAAATAAGATATGCATCACAACAATGATCTACTAGTAATTCCAAAATAAATATTAAAACAGCTTAGGAAGTAGGTGGGAAAGTCAGAGCCACTAAATGAGATAGACAGAAAAATATAAATAATACAAGTCCGAGAGTAAACAGAATAAAAGAAACATAGTCTATTACATAAAAAGAAGCAGTAGCGGATGTCGAATGCAGATGCGATGCCGGCGGTAGATCACGAGAACCTGTAGCTAGGACCTAGGGAACGAAGTTAAAAAAACAAAACGTGAGATATAAATATTTCCGTGATTGCTCCTAGATAACTACAAAATATAAGTTCAGTAGTTGAAATTCCTTTCACTCAAACCTCACGTCACGGAAGGCTGCCGGAGAGGGAAAGAAGGTGGCGCGGTGAGGCTCGTGGGAGGCGTCGAGGGGGGGTGTGTGTTGGAAATTTCCAGAATTCTAGAAATCTTTAAAGATGAAGGTAAGGAAATTTTGGTCTTTTCTCACCCTTTTAATTCCAGCCTTTGCCAAATTACCAAAAAGCCTCTAACACTAAAATGACCATAACTTCATGGTCTTAGCTTCGAAATAAGCATACTACTAGTCTACGAACTCGTATTGATTAGCTCTACACAACGGTACCAAAGTCAAAGCCAAAACATAGCCACAAAAAAAGTCAACCCTAGACCCACTCAAGGTCAAACTGATCAAACTTGAAAATTTTACTATTTTTCTCAAGAGGGAATGTTACAACTTACCCTCCTTACAAGAATTTTGTCCACAAAATTACAGTCTCACCTCATCAAAAAAGGTAGGGATACTTCTCCTACATCAGCTCCTTAGGTTCCCAGGTCACCTCTTCCGTGCCATGGTTCTGCCAAATGACTTTGACGATCGGAAATGTCTTGTTACGCAATACTTTCTCCTTCTGGTGCAAAACCCTAACAGGCTGCTCCTCATAAGAAAAATCCTCTTGTAGATCAATAGTTGGCGGCTCTAACACATGAGAAGGGTCTGGTAAGTATTTACGAAGCATAGAGATGTGAAACACATTATGGACCTTTGAAAGTTCCTTCGATAACTCTAGCTCATAAGCAACTGGGCCTACTCTCTTAATTATCTCGTATGTTTCAATATATCTCAGACTTAACTTCCCATGTCTGCCGAAACGTATGACACCCTTCCAAGGTGACAGCTTCAAAAAGACCCAATCTCCAACCTCAAACTCGAGATCCTTTCTTCTTCTATCTGTATAGCCTTTTTGCCTGTCTTGAGCTAACTTCAGACGGTATTTGATGACTTTTACCTTATCAATTGTCATCTGAACATACTCAGATCCAATGAGCTTTCTTTCACCCACTTCATCCCAACACAATGGAATCCGACATTGTTTTCCATACAGTGCTTCGTATGGTGACATTTCAATGCTGGCATGGTAACTGTTCTTATAAGTAAACTCGGCCAAGGGTAAGTGGGATTCCCAATTCTCTTTAAACTGCAATACACACGACCTCAACATATCCTCTAAAGTCTGAATCGTCCTTTCTGACTGCCCATCTGTCCGGGGATGGAAAGCGGTACTAAAAAGTAGTTGAGTGACAAGTTCTTCTTGTAACTTCTTCCAAAACCTCAAAGTGAACCTTGGGTGTCCGTCCGACATTATAGATACTGGAACTCCATGCAAGCTCACTATGTGATTCACAAACAACTCAGCCAACTTCCGAAGTGAAAAAGTCTCACGAATAGGTAGGAAATGTGCATACTTGGTTAGACGGTCGACAATTACCCAAATCCCATCATGTTTCCTTGGAGTGTGCAGCAGCTTAAATAAAAAATCCATGGTAATGTGTTCCCACTTCCAAACAGGATTAGGTAAAGGTTGTAGCAATCTTGAAGGTTTTTGTCTTTCAACCTTTACTTGCTGGAAAATTAGGCATCTAGAGACGTACTCTGCAATTTCCCTTTTCATTCTGACCCACCAATAAAATTGTTTTAGAGTTCGATACATCTTGGTGCCACCCGGATGCATAGCATAAGCAGAATTGTGAGCTTCATCCAAAATATCTCTTTTAAGCTCTTCATTTGCTGGTACACACAAATGAGTACCCATTACCAAAGCTTTGTCAGGTCTCACCGACAGTCAATGCTCAAACCTTGCTCAACCTCTTTCCTGATTTCCAGTAACTGAGGATCTTGGAGTTGAGCTTCAAGAACACAGTCAACAAGAACTGGATGCACCTGAAAATTTGCTAAGAGACATCCCGAAGGATGAGTGGTCAACTCAACATCTAGCTCCTTTAATTCCAACATTAAAGGAAGCTGCACTGATTGTACATACGCCAAAGAGCCTATAGCCTTCCTACTCAAAGCATCAGCTATAACATTTGCTTTTCTAGGGTGGTAGTCGATTGTGCAATCATAATCTTTTATTAACTCCATCCACCTTCACTGCCTTACATTCAATTCTTTCTGAGTGAACATATACTTTAATCTTTTGTGATCTGTGAATATTTGGCAAGTGGCTCCATACAAATAATGTCTCCAAGTCTTGAGCGCGTGTACCACTGCTGCTAGTTCCAAATCATGAGTGGGGTAGTTCAACTCATGTTTCTTCAACTTTCGTAAGGCATATGCCACTACTTTCCCATGCTGTATAAGCACACATCCTAAACCTTGATGTGAAGCGTCACTGTAGACTACAAATTCTTCGTCACCCTCGGGTAACGTAAGCACTGGCGCCATTGTCAATCTTTTTTTCAACTCATCTATCATCCCAAATAAACTTAACACCTTTTCTTGTTAACTAGTGTAGTGGTCTGGCAATCTTCAAGAAAGCTTTTATGAAACGCCTATAGTAACCAGCTAAGCCAAGAAAACTCTTTACTTCTGTAATGGTGGTCGGTCTTTCCCAATTCAACACCGCATCCACCTTTTGAGGATCCATAAAAATCCCATCTGCTGAGACAACATGAACAAGAAATCCTACTCGATCTAGCCAAACCTCGCATTTGCTGAACTTGGCATACAACTGATGTTCCCTCAAAGTTGGAAAAACTCGTCTCAAATGTCTCTTGTGCTCGACTTTGTCCTTCAAATATATCAAAATATCGTCTATGAACACGATAACAAATTTATCAAGATAGGGTCGAAAAACTCTATTCATCAAGTCCATGAATGATGCTAGAGCATTAGTGAGTCCGAAAGACATCACTAGGAACTCGTAATGTCCATAGCGGGATCTAAAGGCTGTCTATGGAATATCTGATTCTCTAATCCTCAACTAATGATAACCTGAACTCAGATCAATCTACAAAAATACCTTGGCACCTTGCAACTGATCAAAAAGATCATCAATCCGTGGAAGTGGATACTTGTTGCGGATGGTCACTTTGTTCAACTGTCGATAGTCAATAAACAACCTCATCGAACCATCCTTCTTCTTCACGAACAAAACTAGCACTCCCTACGGTGAAGCACTCGGACAAACAAAACCTTTATCAACCAAATCTTGTAATTGCTCCTTCAGCTTTTTCAATTCTGCTGGAGCCATCCTGTACGGTGGTAACGATATAAGAGTGGTACCCGAGACTAGATCGATCCCAAAATCAATCTCCCTCTCTGGAGGTAATCCTGGAAGGCCTTCGAGAAACACATCTAAAAAATCTTTCACTACAGCTATATCCTCTAGTTTGATCTCGTTGACTCTTATGTGAACAACATGAGCTAAATACCCGACACAACCTTTATGCAATAAACGGTGAGCAGTAAGGGCAGAGATCAAACCTATGGGACCGCCTCGCTTGTCTCCATAGAATCTCACTACTGGAAACCCATGTCTCTATCAGAAGTCACTGCCTTCAGATGACAGTTCACTGAAGCATAGTGCTCTGTAAGCCAATCCATACCAAGGATCACATCCACATCATACAGATCCAAGAGAATCAAATCGGCTGTCATAACTTGATCTCCGACACATAACAAACACCCCTTAAGCATCTGGCTGGGCCATAGGGATTCTCCTGCAGGAGTAAAGACTTTCAAGCAGCTCTCCAAAGGAACAGGTGTAATTCCTATACGAGCTACAACTCCTCAGGACACAAACGAGTGTGTTGCCCCCGAGTCTACTACATCTTGGCATCGCTAGTGAAACACTTTGATCAAGAAATAGGGTGCACCAAATGCGCAGCTCCCTAGGGAAAGTAAACCTATGCTCTGATACCAAACTGACAAGACCCGCCCCGAAAATCCCTCTTGATTATCCAGAGAGGACCCGCCTGAGGAAGGTTCCTCCAGAACCCCTCGGGGTAGCCGACAGAATCCTCCTCCGAAAGAGGGATTAATAAACAAGAAAATAATAAATAAGACAAAATATGTAAATAAGATATGCATCACAACAATGATCTACTAGTCATACTAAAATAAATATTAAAACAGCTTAGGAAGTAGGTGGGAAAGTCAGGGCCACTAAATGAGATAGACAAAAAAATATACATAATACAAGTCGAGTGTGGATGCGATGTCGGCAGTAGCTCATGAGAACCTGCAGCTAGGACCTAGGGAATGAAGTTAGGAAAACAAAACGTGAGATATAAATATCTCCGTGAGTGCTCCTAGATAAATACAAAATATAAGTTTAGTAGTTAAAATTCTTTTTACTCAAACCTTACGTCACTCAATTGAAAAGTTCCCCGTTTTGAAAATAATTTCGTAAAACCCTTAGTGTTACTCTCCATAAAAAAATCAGTAAATCAAGTACAGTACGAAATTAGGGGCAAAAATGTAATTCAACGTAACCATAAAATCACATTATCAAAACTCAAGAATCATAAATGAAATTCATAAATATTTAAATGATTATCAAACACACTTTCATAAACTAGCAAGTAAGTGGCTCACAACCTGAAAACCAAAGGCCATTGGCCACGATCCATGAAATCAAAACCATCAATTTAAAATCAGCAATCAACAAAAATAAAACCAAACCGGTACCATAGCATAGTATTGTGCCGTGTGGCCCTCAGCGTCCTGACGACGTCACAAGCGGGGGGAGGGGGTATACTCATCACAACGAACCGGCATCCCAAATCCGTCATGTCAAGATCCTCATCATCTCTCTCCTGACATGTGTCTGCAGCAGAGGATGGCATAGTAACACAATAGCGCGCAAAATAATCATACATCTCAATCAACATCTCGATACTGTGGTACTCCTCAAAATCATTTCTAAAATCATCCATCACTGGATATCATCATTTTTTTTTTCAAATCCTTTTATTTTTAAACAATTTTTCAAAATCTTCTATTTTGAAAATTTTACGAAAATAATCAAATATTTTGAATATCCGAAAATTGCCCCAAAAATTTCTCAAATTCCACAAAAGCCACAAGTTTTCTTTGAAATTACCATTTTCTACAAACTTGCAAAAATATCCAAAATTTCATAAATCACCAATAACCATTTTAAACACAAATCTCATATAAATATGAGTTCCATTAAAATCACAAATGAATATATAGTCTTAAATCATCAACCATTTAAATTAGCATATAATATATTTAATAAGCATAATTTAAATGCACAAGAAAATCCAATCAAAACAAATCATATGCGATTAAATCATAATAGAATGATACGGGCATCATAGTGCCATATTCTACCATTGGAGCAAAAGATGATATTTTAAGCATGATGTCCAAGCAAGGAATGAAGGTGGTAATGCTGCTCGGGAGTTCCAAAGACGAAATGACTTAATTTTACTATTTTCGGATTACAATGGCAGTTTCGTAATTTAGCTATTTTCGGATTATAATGGTAGTTTCGTAATTATTGCTATTTCCAGATTATAATGGCAGTTTTGTAATTATTTCTATTTTCAGATTATTTTTATTTAGGGTTAGTTTTAAGCCTTAGGATTACTTTCGTAATTATTTTATGGTTTAGATTGATTCTTAACCTAACCCTAATATCTATATAAAGGGGGGGTTACTAGCTTGTAAAAAAACTTTGATTATTGATTAAAATAGAATCTATTCTTGTTTTCAACAAGACTTGTGTGTTCCAAGTGAGGATAGCTCTTCTTCTACTTGTTGCAATTGGGAATTGATCTTCTTATCAAAGGTATTTACTTTGTGGCGAATTTCAATTTCATTCTTTGCCTTCTAATTAGTGTTGCTAGATACAATTGTTATCTAGAGGTGCTATAGGGCGGGTTTTTACCTAGGGTTTGTTCCATATCATCTTGTTTGCTGGGATTACAGTTTCTTTAAGCTTGGGGTTCCTCATCAGTATATAATCCCAAAATGTTTAGAAAATAAATGCACTCACAGATCCGAAGCGTGCCCCTGCTGGATCTCTGGACCAGCCCTCGATCGTGTACGAACACCTAAAAAAATAATTTACAAGTCTTTTAATTACCGAAAAACTAACCAAAGGCTCAGAGGAGTCCTCTGAATCTCCAATTAAAAGATTAAAACACTAATTACTAAGATTACCCAACATTTTCAGTAATTACGAAAATGTTCCAAATCGGCAAAAATCCCCAAAATACATGGATTTTCCCGTTTCAATTTTGATTTCAACAAAATTTATGCCGAAACGAAATTGAAGATGCAAGGAACAAGAATCTACCTTCAATTTGAAAATTCATCTCAACCAATGGTTGGAATCGGTCCTGGAAGATCGGACCTCAATTAGAATTGGGCATTTCATAATCCGACTGAAATTGGATCAAATCGAAGGCACAACAATCTTGCCCATGACCCTTGGAATGCGTTGGGATGGGAGGTGAGCACCCACTTGCCATCGGTGGCTCCGCCGGAAGGAAGGAAGATCCGGCCAAAGATCAAGTCCGTTGAGGGGTTTAACGGCGAAGAAAATGGGAGGAACAACCTGGGTTAGCTTCACCGGCATGGGGGCAAGCTTCTTGGACAGGCAGTGCACCACCACTCCCTGGCGGTGGAGCAGATCGACGACGATGAGTGGAGCTCGAGACAGGTGGCGCGTCTGGCGCGTCGGGTGGTGGTCGGAGCTCGGGGAGGTGCAGAACTGGTAGCCGGAAAGGTCTGAACCTCGTGGTGATAGCTGTGTCGTGCCACTCGCCGGTGAACGGAGTAGATCGAGGTGGAAGGTGGCTGTCAATGTTGGTTTTTCAGCAACTTAAATGCCATTTTCTGACGTGATACGGCATCTTCCGGGGTCAAACTTTGTACCAAAACGTAGATCGCCACACTAGCTTTCCAACGGTACCAAGCACGCTCCCTAACTCCATCGGAACAAGGAGATACAGCCGGCCAAAGTAGGTGTCGCAGCCGTGCACCGTCTCTTGGACTTCCTGCGTTTGCCGGCTATTCAGGCGGCTCCACGGCGAACCACCTGTACGGTTAGGTGGAAGAGGTCACCAGCTTCGATTCTCGGGTGGTCTCTAGCCATCTCCGAAAAGAAAAATGGTGGCTGCTGACGAGGGAAAGAAGGTGGCGTAGTGAGGCTCGTGGGAGGCATCGGGGGGGGTGTTGTGTGTGGGAAATTTCCAGAATTCTAGAAATTTTTAAAGATGAAGGTAAGGGCATTTTGGTCTTTTCTCACCCTTTTAATTCCAACCTTTGCTAAATTATGAAAATGCCCTCACACTAAAATGACCATAACTTCATGGTCTTAGCTCCGAAACGAGCATACTACTAGTCTACGGACTCGTATCGATTAACTCTACACAACGGTATCAAAGTCAAAGCCAAAACATAACCACACAAAAATTCAACCCTAGACCCACTCAAGGTCAAACTTGAAAATTTTACTATTTTTCTCTAGACGGGATGTTACAGTTCTCGCTGCAAATAGGACAAGCAAACTATCCTTTAGTGGTATGACCAGACAAATTACTATATGTGGGGAAGTCATTTATAGTCCACAATAATATTGCTCGCAAATTGAAAAATTACTGCTTACACACATCCCAAGTTCGCACCCCCTCATCCCACAACTGCTTAAGATCGTCAATCAATGGCTGTAGATAAACATCTATATCGTTGCTAGGTTGCTTTGGTCCAGATATCAACATTGTCAATATTTTTTGCAATGGCTATTTTTCAACGTTAAAATCCACGTTTCTGACACTAAATGTACACAAAAGGACGTCGATTAAAAACAAAAACCGACGACGAAAATGGAAATCGTATAGACGACGGTTTCTAAAGAAACCATCATCTATACTTCAATCATACGATTCCTAAAGGAACCGTCGTCTATACTCTTCAACAGACACGTGGCATCGACGTTGCTGCCACATGTCTTTTAGTGTTCTATCAACGACGGTTGATGAATTAACCATCGCTTTTAATGTAACTTTAGACAACGGTGATTATTGTATCAACGTCGGCTCTCTTTTATGACCGACGTCTATATAAAAGTAAGGCCGTCGTTGATAGTTTTTTTCTGTAGTAGTGAGATTATGAGATTTTTTTAGCCTTCAAGGTACTCATCTATTTATAGGAAAGGTTTAGGAGAGGTTTAACCCTAAGGTACCTCTAAAACCTAGAGAATAAAGGAGATAGCATGCAAATCAGAATACCAACTCCTACATTCTCAACATGGCCGACCACATCAAGGGTAATGATGTATTTGTGTCACATGTTCACACTAGGGATAGATATATTTTCCTTATCTTGTTAGAAATCATAATCAATCTCTAATTTCCCTTCTTTTTATCCCAAATATTATTCCAATAAAAATATTTAGAATAGTTTGACCTTCCATGTGTCCTATGATGTGGCAAATTCGGACACATGGCTGATATTTGGTGACATGGCAGTCCAATCACAATGGTAGTCCTAGTAAGCATAAAACTTTCTTTTTATATCTTCAATGACAGTCAGGCAGATTCCAAGTACACTTTGGGTGACCAAATGAACTCCGATTCCATTTATTTTTGTTTTAAAAGTTAGGTATGTGTCTTAGCTTTCCAGGAATATATTGATCGTACAATTTGGACATCATGAAGACACTCAAATTCTCATTTTCCTGAGACAATGTAAATCTGCGGCAACTGATGAATTTGTTGAATTTGTAAATCAAACTGGAAATGATTGGCCAAACCAATTGCAATGAAACTTTTCATATTTGAATCCTATTGAGTCAGCAATCATTAGCAACTAGAATCGCACAAAAATTCTAAGTGTGGCTTCAGATATGATTTTCTCAATAAAGGTAGCAAAGAAATACAGTAATTACAACATTTGTCTTTCTTTTACTGAAAATAGAAAAATACAGCAATTAAGTATTTTTCATTAAAAATTAATTATAAACTAGCTCAAATTCAATATAAAAGTGGCATAAAAACATTAACATTTTATGCCTATCAACCACCTTTCTTTTTGGCAATAAAATAGGCCCCATGGAGATGTACTAAGACGAATAAACCCTTTATGTTGCAACTTCATGAACTGAACTTTCAATTCTTCAAATTCAGTAGGGGCCATTCCATATGGAGCTATAAAAATAGGAGATGCTCCCTGGTATACCTCTATATTGAATTCAACTTCTCTTTTAGAAGGTAAACTTGGTAACTCATTTGGAAACACATTCACCACCGGAATGGATAAAATCTCTAAATCAACAATTTCATGACCAATTACATTTTCCATCCATCCAGAATAATTATTATCCTCACTATAGACTTCATAGGAGCAAATTTGACTACTATCTTTCCCACCTAGCATTAAAAGTTGATAAACAATCCATTCCTAGTATCACATCATAAGAAGCCATATCCAAAACAATTAAATCAAATGTAATAACATGACCTCCAATGTCCATCTCGCAACCAAAAAATACCTTATCCAAACCAATACTACTACTGACTGGTGTATTAACATGAAATGGAAATCTAAAGGTTTAGGTTCCAAACCCAAATTGAACATAAGCTAAGCATAAATAGAGAATGGCTTAAACAAAATCAAATAACATTTTAGCTCAAGTGTTAAATATAATAATAAGTACTTTCCATTACTACATGATATTCCATGCCAACTTCTTGAGTAAGTGCATAAGATTGACCATGAGTCCTAATTCCACTCGATTGCTAAGGTCAATAAGTAAACTACTGCTCTTGTCTCTGAAATAATGTCTACCCTGGTGTGACTATTGTGGTCTGCTCTAAGTACTCTCCTAAATATGACTGCCACCTTGACTTTGAGATCGTCGTAGGCATGGACTTTTTTTCTCAAATGTCCTAGTTTCTCGCACTCATAGCAAGTTCTAAGTCCTCGATTAGAAACTTGTTTTCCTGTTGTGATAGAAAAGGCTGCTTCTACTTCTTTCCACTAATTAATTTCTATTCTCAAAGTTCTTCTTTCTGGAGTCTCTGATCTTCTTTGCATCTTCATGCTCCTATTCAGCTATCATAGCCCTCCTTACTACTTTAGACATATCCAGTAAATCCAATAATCTCAAACCCTCACGAATAGACTGCCTCAAACCTCTCACATAACGTTTAACCTTCTCTTGAAGATTATCAACCAAGAATGCAAACTCCTCAAACTTCGTAGTACTCCAAAATAAGCATGTTTCTTTGAATTAAGTGGAAAAATTTATCCAAGAGAACATCTCGATGAACACTAGGAAAACACATTGCTAAGAAAGCCACTTCAAAAGCATTTCAAATCCATTCACCATCTGGCATAGAATTCTCAATTGAACCCAACCAATATTGTGCTTGCCTAATAAGATCGATTCAAGTATCCACATGATCCAAACACTTTTATGAGGCAGAATGATGATTTAAGCATGATATCCAAGCAAAAAATGGTGCTAATACTGCTCGGGAGTTGCAGAGACGAAATGATGTCATTTTAAAAACAAGCATTTTATAATGGCAGTTTCATAATTTTCACTATTTTCGGATTATAATGGCAGTTTCGTAATTATTGTTATTTCTGGATTATAATGGCAGTTTTGTAATTATTACTATTTTTGGATTATATTTGTTTAGGGTTAGTTTTAAGCATTAGGATTACTTTCCTAATTATTTTATGGTCTAGATTGATTCTTAACCTAACCCTAATATCTATATAAAGAGAGGTTACTAGCTTGTAAAAGGAAAACTTTGATTATTGATTATTTAGAATCTACTATTGTTTTCAACAAGACTTGTGTGTTCCAAGTGAGGATAGTTCTTCTTCTACTTGTTGCATTGGGAATTAATCTTTTTATCAAAGGTATTTACTTTGTGGTGAATTTCAATTTAATTATTTATCTTCTAATTAGTGTTGCTAGATACACTTGATATCTAGAGGTGTTATAGGGCAGATTTTTACCTAGGATTTGTTCTATATCATCTTGTGTGTTGGGATTACAGTTTCTTTAAGCTTGGAGTTCCGCATCACATTAACTTGAAGTTCTTTTTTATTTTCTTAACTCTTGAGAATCATCTAGAAAGTTAGGTTCCCATATAAAGTCATAAGTCTTAGGTTTCAACAACTTAAAATGAAAATTAAAGCCCCAAAACTAAGCAAGCCACTCACACAAATCTTTATTAAACACCTATTATGCAAGCTTTTTGTAAAGACAGAAAAATACATATTTAAAGGTCAAAACCCTTACTTTTTAAATCCAGTTATATATTAAGTCTCGGATTTCAAACCCTCCAAAAAGCCATATAAATACCTCAAATACCATAAAATTATATCTAGAACAAAACTAAAGTTTCAGTTTTTACCTTGAAACTTAAAAAGTGAGCAAAACTTCAATAGATTTTCCAAAAATGAATCATTCTACTACATGCAATGAAATTTTTACAAAGAGAAAGAAAAAAGCTTCATTTTGACTATAAGATTGCAGAATTTGGATGAGAAATGAGAATTTTAGAGAAGAAAAAATATGAAATTTTGAGTTTCTACTCTCTTGCTTTTAACATGGTAATGGAAGAAGATTTAAAATATTTTTATTATTTTTATTTTATATTATGAAAACTGATTATTAAATAAATGGGTTGGGCTTTTTCATAAAAATGGAAAAATTGGGCTTAGCTTGCATTATTAGTGGTTTGCTTTTAAATAAACTAAAACAAATGGGCTTGATTAATTAAATAGGCTGTTATATTTATAGTGTTTCTAGTGTGTCAAATTTCAAATAAAAACAATATATTCAATTTTTTCAGTTTTTGTGTTTTTTGGTTTTTTGTCAGTTTTTGGTGTTCAATTTTCAATTTTTATTGCATTTTTATTTTTGTTTCATTGCTAAATTTTTTAGGGTAATTTAGATTAATTTTTTCATTAATTTGCTTCTTTAGGTTTTTTTTCAAATATCCTAATTCAAGGTGTTGTTGCTATCAAAATTTTCCAGCAATCTTTAACTTGAGTTATTGAGTTTGTTTGTTTGTATCTTACTCTGCTGTTTTAAGTCTACTTTTGTTTTATTTGCTATTAGCTATTGTTTAGAGTTATTTACATCTTAAGTAAACAAAACAACAAGTTAATTGCAGTTTTTCCAGTTTTTATTTAATTTGTGATTCAATTATAGCTTGCTGTCCGTGTTGTTTTGGGGGTTTTAAAATTGGTTTAAGTGCTTTTGTTCTAAGATTGCATAATAGTTGCATTTGGATTTTATTTTGGTCTAAATTTTCAATTTTTTCATTAGTTTCTTTTTTCATTTACTTTTCACTATTTTTCATCATTTTCTTAGTTTGTTTAAAAAAATTTATTTCTTTGTTCATGTTAGGTTGTTTTGTTTAATTTTGTATGTTTCTTTTTGGCTTATGAGTACAAGGAGATGTGCTCAAATTAATTTATAACCTAAGATATAAAGAAGTTTAAAAGAAAGAAGGAAAAAAAGAGAGATCGAATCAAGCAACCGAGGAAGAATGAAAAATCATGAGAACCAGTCAAGGAATAATGAGGAGAAAACTCAAGATGAGAGACTTGTTTGGGAGTACGCTACCCTTAAAATACTTGGAGATCAATTTTGCACATGAAGGCCATCAATTGAAGCAAACAATTTTGAAATTTTGTTGCTTGCTAGTGTTAATTTTCATTGTTTATCTCATGAGGACCCTATTGAGCATATTTCTAATTGTATAGATGTTTGTGAGATGTGTAAATATAATGATGTTTCTAATGGTGCTCTTAGACTTCACTTTTTCCTTGGACTTTAAATGACAAGACAAAAGTTTACTTGAATTCTTTGCCTGTAAGATCTGATGCGAATCCTAACGGAATGGATCGTTCTACAATGGTTCAATGGTTATGAGAGATTGGAACCTTGATATGGAAGCTTGACCCATTTTCTATGGGAAAGACAAGAACCTTTATATAAACGCCACAATCAAAGCTTCATTCTTTGATTGATAAGTTGAAAGTTTGTTCTTTAGACAAGCCAAAGAAAAGAGAAGAATAATTCTCAAAATAATTGTTATAATCTATTGTATGTTGTTGCTGACCGAATTTTGTCCTTTTAAATAGAAAAACATTGTTTGCCAAATATGGAAATAAACCCTAAAAGAAATAGGAAATAAAAGAACTAATATACCTTAATTAATCAGCTAAATTACAAGATAATTTCAAAGTAGACGTTATAGGCCCATTTATAGCTTCGCTGGGCTTTTATCCAATGCTTGTTGAATATAAAGCTCCAAAGCCTTCTTGAATTGTTGGCTCGACTACGTGTCATGGGACCACCTGGATAGCTCAAACCATCATATGGACCATCTCCTATGTATGGCTTGATGTCCTCATCAAGATCAATAGCTACTTGGGACGAAATGGAGGCCAAATTCTTAGAAAAAAATTTCCCTACGGTAAGATCGCCAAGATGAAGAATGAAATTTGTAACTTCTACCAATGGGACTAAGAGATTTTGTACAGGTCATGGGAGAGATTCAAAGATCTTCTTAGGAGATGTCCACACCATGGGTTCCCACTTAGATGCATGTACAAAATTATTATAATGGTCTTGAGTTTACTACTAAACAGATGTTAAATGCAACCGTAAGGAGAACAATTATGAAAAAGAAAGCACAAGAAGCATATGATTTGATTGAAGACATGTCCATGAGTGAGTATCAATACCAATTCGAGAAGGCCCCCATAGAAAAGAGAGAAACCAAGTCCAAGGAGAGCTTAGATGTGGAAGCCTTGAGAAATAGCATTATCTCAAGAGTAATAAAATCCATGGACCAAAAATTTGTGAAAAAGAGAGCATAATCTAACCTCTCTAATATTTCTTGTATTAATTGTGGTAGTGAAGAGCATAGCGAGATTGATCGCCAAAATAGAAGTGATAATGCTAAAGAAGTTAATTTTGTAGGTAATTTTTGTGTAGGCAATCAACAAAATAATCCTTATTCCATTACATACAATCCAGGATGGAGAAGTCTAACTAATTTCTCTTGGAACAATAATGGGAACAATCAAGGAAAGCCTACAAAAGTAAGGAAATAGATTTCAAAGCCAAAACCATCAAGGAGGCCAGGAATACACAATCCAAAAACCCATATTTTCTAACCCTTTTACGTCTGATAGTTCCAATTCTAATCATGGTTTAGAAAATAGGATTGCTAGAATTGAAGATGCAAAGTGCAGCCATCAAAAGACTTGAGACTCAAATTGGAAAATTAGAAAATCAATTCAATCGAGCTCAATGAACTTTGCCAAACCAAACCAGAACAAACACTAAAAAGCAAGTACACATGGTGGAGGGAACTAAACATGAGGAAAAAGTTGAAACCTTTGAGAAGCAAGAAAACACCAAAGCCAAAGAGGAGCTCAAACCTGTGCATGCCATATGGGAATAGTGAGGAAAGAAAAGAAATAGATACCTCCTCATTTGAGAGAAGTCATAAAGAAGAAAGAAACACAAATCCTACTAGTGTATTCCTAGCATATGAAATTCATAAACATTTTTATAATCTCTACTAGTGTAAATTTAGTCAAGCATGACATTGAAAATGCATTCAAAGTTAATTTTTCAATTGATATACTATGGAATCTATGAGGCACCCATAATTATGTTACAAAAGAAAGATATTTTTAAAGTTAAAATTATTTTTCTTTACTAACGGACCAGTAAAGTTCAAAGTTTGAGGTGGTTGGTAAGCCTTAAAATTGCATTATTTTATGCTAACTTTTGACCTAATTATTTTCTAGTTTATATTTATTTCAATAAGAAATTCATTGATTTCTATTATTTTCCCTTTTGTAGATGAAAGAATAATTTTTGTAAAATCAACACAAAAGAAGGGTAGTTTTGTAACATCCCGTTTCGAGAAAAATAATAAAATTTTCAAGTTTGACCAGTTTGACTTTTAGTGGGCTCGGAGTTGACTTTTNAGTGTAAAGGTTTTAACGGCTGAAATTGTATTTTGTAGTTATCTAGGAGCACTCACGGAGATATTTATATCTCACGTTTTGTTATTTTTACTTCGTTCCCTAGGTCCTAGTTGCAGGTTTCCGTGGACTACCATCGGCATCGCATTCGCACTCGACTTCCGCTGTTACTTCTACTTATGTATAAATCATGTTTCCTTTATTCTGTATCATTGATGGATCTGTATCATTTATATTTTTGTCTATCACTCTTAGTGGCTTTGTCATTCCCACCTACTTCATACATTGTTTCTTATTTATTCATTATGACTCGTTAATTTATTGTGGTGCTTATTTTATCTACTTTCGTTCATATCTTATTTACTATTCGTCCCATTATTGTTTACTTGTTTATTTGATTATTACCCCTTCCGGAGGAGGATTCTGTCGGTTGCCCCGAGTGGTTCTGGTGGAATCTTCCTCAAGCGGGGCCTCTCCGGGAAATCCGGAGGGATTTTCGGGGCGGGTCCTGTCAAGTTTGGTCATTTTACATAATTGGGGGGAAAATTTGTTATGTTTTTCGTGTTCAAATATTAGCAAATGACATTAGAATGTGACGAGTGAAAAATAAGTTGGAGGGTGAATTTTAGTATTTTTGGATTTTTAGATCGAAACTTTCTATATTTAGAACTTTCCATATATAGATTTTCAAAAGCCATCAAAAGTTAAGATTCAAGCAATTATGATGATAGAAATAGATTATACACATCAAAATTAGTCAAGCCAAGTCATCAAGTGCCACATTGTCAAAGATCCAAATAAGGAAAGTGGTGCGCCGCGTTGTCAAGACACATATGGTACACGTTTAAATTACCATAATTGGCTAAAGTGAAGCTAAATGTGGATAAAAGTGAAAATAAATAATTCTTATGCACCTTGCATGGATGAATTCGGCTAGATCATGAATGTGGACTCAAAGAAGGTTACATACATCCTGCTTGATCATCAAGTAAATTCATTGATGCATGAAAATTTTCAAATTTAGCCCCATTTGCATCAATGGTAAATTGAAGTCAAATCTGCTCTAATCCTTCTCTAATTTTCGGCCAAGACAAAGAAGAATATCCAAAGAAAATTCAAAGCTTATCCTTGCTCCTATTCTCTCTCCTATATCT
This sequence comes from Ochetophila trinervis, assembly GCA_003254975.1. Classification (NCBI taxonomy): domain Eukaryota; kingdom Viridiplantae; phylum Streptophyta; class Magnoliopsida; order Rosales; family Rhamnaceae; genus Ochetophila; species Ochetophila trinervis. The sequence continues at coordinate 79,158 of QANX01002190.1, read as the reverse complement.
CAACCTTACTTTTCATATTTGACCAAACTTCAAATCCTCTATTTATACCTATGTCTGGACACCTTTGAGACATGACACATTCCTTGGCTTTTCTCAAAGCTGTAGAGACATCGCTCTTTTTTCTTCTCTCCCTCTCATTGTTGCATATCCCCACTCTCACTTTGATTTAGATTTTTGTTTATTTTCTTCTCCACAACTTGAAAAATAGCATAGCCACCATCAATCCTAGCCTCCATCACCATTGCCTCACCCTTAGAAAGAACTCCATTGTGTTTTTCATCTCCATCTTCATCCATTTAGCTTCCATTAATCCCCTAAACAAAACCCTTACAACTTTATAATCAAATCACATCCTCCATCAACCATTGAACAAGCCTTCAACAATCTAAGCACGTGGAGAATTTTTTTTAGTTTTTCTTCTATTTTATTTTGTGTCCATTATATTTAATGTATTTTGGGGAATTGATTCTTATATAAGAACTTTGGCTTTTAACATAAAATTCGTTTCTCTTACATTTAAATTTCCTTATGCTATTTTTTCTCATGAGATCTAGCATAAACCACCATTGATTTTTGGGTTTGGAAACTTTCTAGTCTTGTTTAGTACAAGATCTCTTTCTTTTAATTTCATGCAAATTATAATTGCAATTTAATTTAAAGAGATTTAATTTACTTCACTTTATTTTATTGCTTTTAATTTTTCAATACTTTATTTTTATTTCAATTTTTCTTTTTAATTCACAAATCAATTGGACGCTTAAATATTAACCAAAACTAAGTTTTCTAGTAATTAAAAACTAATTCATGTGAGTTTGACATCCCGATATTGTTCATGCAATATCCACTTTATTACTTGGTCCGATTCAAATACTTGCAAAAATAATTGTGAACAAACGAACGTAGCCATATTTCGAAATGCATCTCGATTATCAATGTTTCATATTCCACTACATAGTTAGTTGCATTGAGATTTAACCTAATAGTCTTCTCAATCATCTTTTGCTTGATATTTTCAAAGTTGGACAATCTATCAACAAAAAGGCTCCACTTGATTGAAGCTTCTTCAAAGCATCATCTAAGCTCCTCCAACGCATTATCAAAGGTCTCCATTGATTCAACATTAGCCTTCTCTAGAATAGTAAACTCCTCGACGAAATCAGCGAGTACATGAGTTTTTTTTGTCACTCTTGGCTGATATTGAATAACATACTAACAAAGTTCTAATGTCATTTCATTAATATGGTCGACACATTGGGTCAGTGTAGGTGATGTGGACATCGAGCACTCTTCTAGCATGTATGTTTGTGATAAGGATATTACATTGCCAAGTGGACCAGTGACGCGTTCTCGAGCTAAGAAGATCAAAAAGTGAATGCTTGGACTTGTGAAAAGAATTATGGATGAAGATCTATTCAAGTTTTCAAATGACTTGAACACTTTTCTGAGGCCTAATGATCATTTAAGCATGATGTCCAAGCAAGGGATGAAAGTGGTAATGATGCTCGGGAGTTGCGAAGACGAAACGGCGTCACTAATGGCAGTTTCGTAATTTTGCTATTTTTGGATTATAATGGCAGTTTCAAAATTTAGCTATTTTCGGAGTATAATGGCAATTTTGTAATATTTGCTATTTTCATATTTTATTTATTTAGGGTTAGTTTTCAGACTTAGGATTACTTTCTTAATATTTAATGGTTTAGATTGATTATTGATCTAACCCTAATCCTTATATAAAGGGGGATCAATTCCTTTGTATGATAGAGCATATGAGCATATCTGGAGCTACAAGATGAATTTTGGAGTGAATTCAGTTGCATAAATTTTTTAACTACTCAATAATCATCTCTGTGAAATTTTATGCCAATTGGATTGTCCAATCAATACAATTTATTCTTTAAAGTTTAATAAATTTGCAGGTGTGACAGATTTATACTCCTATAGAAAAATTAGATTTTGAGTGCTTTATCATTGTTAGAATCATGCATATAGTACATTCCTTGAAAGCTAAGACATAGACCTAACTTCTCCAACTAGAATAACTAATTGTTGGTTGGATTTGGTTATCTAAAAGGGTATATGAATATGGTTGACGGACATTGGAGATATAAAAAGAAAGTATTGAGGCCAACTAGGATGTCACCTAGGCGTTCAAGACTAAGGCTGCCACATCGTCAATTATTAGGTGTGCTATTTTTTGCCACATCATTATTGAGCTAAAATATAGAAGAAGTGATTGCCACATCAGCCATGCACACTTGGAGCTTATCTTTGCCTTATTTGATCTCACATGAATCTATAAGACATATGAGCTACATTCAAGTCGATTGTCTCTCACACAACATGGAAAATTAGGCCATGCATGGGATATTAAGTTAAAATTTGGCCAACCATAGTTTTTCTCCCCTATTTGTGCATTTTTCCTCTGAATTTTTCTACTTTGCCCTTAGTTAACATATTTTTACATCATGAGTCTTTTGTTTAATTATTTTAAATTTTTTTAATTATCAAAATATATTTCAGCTATTATAGGATTTAATTTATATTTTTTATTTACAAAATTAAAAATCATAGCTCCTATATCACATAATTTTCAGCCAAACTCTAAAAAACAATTCACCTCCAAAGCTCTAAGCCTTAAAGTTTTCTCTTCTTTTCTCTCTACCTTGGCTGGCCACCTCTTCTTCTTTTCCTCCATTGATTTTCTTCTCCACACAGCAGCAAAATACCATTAGAATTCTTAGTTACAGTAGCCCTCATCATTTTTTCATCATCATTTCACAAAGCCTTAGCTGCCACCCACATCTCAATCATCTCCACCATCTATTTTCATCATTCTACATCATCTTTCTTTCATTTTTCACTCCACAAACAGCTACCATTCTCATATATTTCAAGCCATAATCGAACACATCAATGAGCATAACGAGAAGCCAAGCCGTAGAACATCATCATCATCAAAACCTTTAAGCCGCCGCACCTCCATAATCACCACCACCATTGAAGCTTTATTCCATCACCAACAAGCAATAGATCATTACTCATCTAGAATCATATCTAGGCTAAACTCTCTTTTTATTGTGTTTGATTTCTTGATGCCTTTTACCTTTATATTGTAATAAACAGGGACATTTATTATCAATATAAATGGTCTTCTTGTTGTTTTAATTGCTGTCTTTTATTTTATGTTCTTTGTTATTATTATTCTCTTTAGTTTTCATACATTTAAATTTCACAAATTAATCTACTTGCTGTCCAACATCATTTTCTAGTTTAAATATTGCATTTAGATTTAGTTTTCTAGTACTTAGGAACTAATCCATGTGGGTTCGAGCTCACTATATTGTTCACATAATATCCACTTTATTATGCATATGCATTATAAAAATCGAAAGCATCTTCAATTGTTGAAAATTCATGATAAACCTTTGGTTTTACCTCCTCTGCAACTTGTGGAGTATAATATTGTGTTTCGCTATCATCTGACATGTTGCTGCAACAATAAGCTTCAATTTCTAAAAATTATGAAATGAGTAACAAATATAAAATCATATATTTTAAAAATAAAATGGCTTGATATAATTATTTAGAAAAAGATAGAGAAAGATGGGGATGGATACGAATGACAAGTTAAATCAATATTTGGAATTCAAATGACCAATACATGAAACCCTTCATCTTAGTTAGTGTCGCTTTGGAAAATGTACTACATCTACCTAGCATATCTATAAACATATTGTGATATAACGAAAGATATATGCATATGAAATTTTATATTTAGATTGTTACAAAAATAATATTTCGTTGAATTATAATAAATTTTATATTTATCACATGGAAATTCTTGCACTCTGAAATGCTGTAAAATGTATTTACAAAAGAAATTATTTCAATAAAAATTGCACATGCTACCCATTATAACTAAATTATTATACTTTATCAGTTATAGTGTTATCAAACTCTCCAACTAAATTATTCCAATCGATTAGAAGTAAAAAAGCGACAAAACCTTGCGATTTCATTCGGGGAGGAAAACGATGTTGCGGGATGCTTCAATCGGCGGCAATTTTATTTAGAGCAATGGAAGCTTCAATTGGCGGCAATCAAGGAGGAAAACGTCGATGGGCAGAGCTTAAATCGGGGGCGATTTTGATCGACTTTAATGGAAGCTTCAATCGGTGGCAATCGGGGAGGAAAACGGTGATGGGCAGAGCTTCAATTGGCGGCGATTTTGATCGGCTTCAATTGGCGATGAGCAGAGCTTCAAACGGGGAGAAAACACAAGCTTCAATTTAGGGCTGTATCAAAGAGGATATGGGCAAAGAAAGCTGCGTTTCACGTGGTAAAATGAAAGGGATATGCACGTGCATGTCACGTGGCCCTAAATTGAAATTTCAATTGAAATCAGCTAGCTTGAGTTTGGATGCCTTGTATGTAAAACATTTGTCGGAGATGTTATAGACCCCACCTGTTGGGGTTTATGTGTCCATATATATGTTTGATTGTAATTTGTATATTTTTGTAAACAGTTTGGCATTTATTTGTACATAATATGTTATCTTGTTCACTAATATCACATTGTTCATTAGGATATAATTGGTAGAAACATTTATATATTGGTGGAAATTGAAGATCAGTAAAATTTAACCAAGTGTCTGCTATTCCTAATCTCTGCTATTGCAATTTTTTTCAGGTTAAACTTAAAAATTCTATAAATGGATTTTAAAATTTATTCTCACTTTTTAATAATTTAAGTGGCTACTTAATGTCATATTTAGTTAATTCGGAAAAAATAATTGAGTAATACACGTAAGTACAAACTTTTGAAAAAAAGAAGAAGAAGAAGTTCATATCATGTACTAAATTCAATTATACAATAAAAAAAAACACTTTTTTCAGCTTAAAAATATTAAATAGTGAGATAACGAGAATTTTTATACTGATAATATATTATAGTTGGATTAGATAAGTAAGTAGTTTTAATTTTTAATCTTAAATTTTTGGTGTTCTTTTTGTTTTTTTAATTTTTTTTATTTGGTTAGTGAAATTCTCTAAATGTTATGTGACTTGTCATTAAACTTTTGTATTAAACAATTGTTGGTTGCTTATTTTTTTTAGTTTTTATAATATATCAAATTTATTATCTTGTTAATAATTATAGTTTTTTGTTATGTAGAATTTATTTTAGTAGTAAACAACTCTAAAACTCTTTTGAGCTCAATTTCACCCTACATTCAATTTTGATAGGTCTCCTTGTTTATTCCAATTTACCATATAACATTGTAATTAATGTAGGCATATAATATATTAGGAGCTAATGAACTACTTTAACATATGAATTTATATTGTCATTTAATTGATGTTCTTATATTATATATTGGTGTTTAATAGGACATGAATGTGTGCATTCTTGATATTGTTTTGTGACAGTTTATTAATTATTATTTTTTTTTTGATAATTAAAAAAGGACCTACCAGTAGCAAAGTCATAGGCTTAGGAGGTATTTAGCAAGTGGACCGACCCATGCATCTTTTTAATTCGATAGGAGTCCACGATGGGAGCCCGTGTCTCTAAAATATCCCTTCCCCTCGTGTGGTAGCAGCGGAGAGGAGCACTTGAGTTCAAATGGGGCTACCAATACTTGAACCTCAACTCCCGTACTCGCAGGTGTGAATGGTCGGCTGGTTCCTACCACTGGGCTACACCCTCCAATGAATATTAAATTATTAATAAATTATATATTACAAATGATATAAGAAAAATAATAAATTATTAACACCCAAAAGAACAAAATATATATATATACTCTGAACTATTGCTTACCCTGCTCCATTGTAGGGACATCCTGCACTTGGGTGCTGTATAAAAGACTGGAAAATTAGTACTATTTGTCTTTGACCCACATTCATGAGTCCGGAGTCCTTTCAGATAGCGTGGGTTCACAATACATCGTTAAAAAAGCAATAAATGTGACAGGACCTGCCCTGGAACTCCCTCCAGATTATCCGGAGAGGTCCCGCCTGAGGAAGATTCCACCAGAACCCTACGGGTGGCCGACAGAATCCTCTTCCAAAAGAGGGTTTATTACACAGATAAACAATAAATAAGATGAAATATGTAAATAAGATATGCATCACAACAATAATCTACTAGTCATACCAAAATAAATATTAAAACAGCTTAGGAAGTAGGTGGGAAAGTCAGAGCCACTAAATGAGATAGATAGGAAATATAAATAATACAAGTTTGAGAGTAAACAGAATAAAAGAAACATAGTCTATTACATAAATAAAAAGCAGTAACGGAAGTCGAGTGCAGATGCGATGCCCGCGGTAGCTCAAGAGAACCTGCAGCTAGGACCTAGGGAACGAGGTTAAAAATACAAAATGTGAGATATAAATATCTCTGTGAGTGCTCCTAGATTACTACAAAATATAAACGGCAAGTAAAATTCTTTACTCTCAAACCTCACGTCACTCTTTGAAAAGTTCCCCGTCTTTAAAATCATTTCACAAAACCCTTGGTTTTATCCCCAAAATCATTAAATCATTATAAAACGATTTAGGGGCAAAAATGTAATTTAAAACGATCATTGAAATCACATATCAATCACTAGAACCATAAATGCAATCTCAACAAGAAACATTTAAATTTATTTGTAAAACATGTTTGTATAAAATGGCAAGTAGAAACATTTGTTAAATTCAAAACCGATCTAAAACCATATACCATGGGCTCCAACCCATAAATTCAAAACCAACAATCAAAAATCATAAATCAGCAGTCCTGTATCAAAATCAGTACCACAGTCGAATATTGTGCTATGTGACCCTCAACGTCTTGATGACGTCACATGAGGGGGAGATGGGGGAATAACTCATCACAACGGACCGGCGTCCCAAATACGCCGTAGCAGGACCCTCACCATCTCTCTCCCGACACGTGTCCGCAGCAGAGGATGGCATAATATAATAATAATAATAATAATAATAACAATAATAATAATAGCACGCATAATAATCATACATCTCAATCAACATCTCGATACTGTGTGGTACTCCTCAAAATAGATTCTAAAATCATCCATCACCGGATATTATCAATTTTTCAAATCCTTTTATTTTCAAACAATTTTTCAAAATCTTCTATTTTGAAAATTTTTACAAAAAATAATCAAATATTTCAAATATCAGAAATTTGCCCCAAAAAATTCTTAAATTCCATAAAAGCCACAATTTTTCATTGAAATTACCATTTACTACAAAATTATGAAAAATAACCAAAATCTCATAAATCACCAAAAACATTTTAAAATACAAATCTCATATTTATTCCAAATAAATATGAGTTCCATTAAAATCACAAATACATATATAGTCTTAAATCATCAACCATTTAAATCAACATATACTATATTTAATAAGCATAGTTTAAATGCACAAGAAAATCCAATCAAAACAAATCATATGCGATTCAATCATAATAGTATATAATCCCAAAATGTTTATAAAATAAATGCAGTCACTGATCCAAAGCATGCTCTTGCTAGATCTCTGGTCCAACCCTCGAACGTGCACAAACACCTAAAAAATAATTTATCCAAAATTCTTTTAATTATCGAAAAACTAACCAAAGGCTCATATGAGTTCTCTAAGTCCTTAATTAGAAGATTAAAACACTAATTACTAAAATTGCCCGTCAATTGTAGTAATTATGAAAATGCCTTCAATGACAAAATCTCCAAAATACATGGATTTTCCCGTTTCAGGTCTGATTTCAACAAATTTTATACCAAAACGAAATTAACGATGCAAGGAACAAGAATCTACCTTCAATTTGAAGATTCTTTGTAGCCAATGATTGGAATCAGTCCCAGAAAATCAGACCCCGGCCAAAATAGGGCGTTTTCGAATCCGACCAAAATTAGATCAAATTGACGGTACAGCAAGCTTTCCCCACGACCCAAGGAACACGTTGGGATGGGTTGTGAGCACCCACTTGCCGCTGATAACCTCATCGGAGAGGATAAAGTTTCGGCCAAAGATTGGGTCCGTCGAGGGTGTTAACGGGGGAGGAGGCAGGAAGTAAACCTTGGGTTAGCTTCACCGACATGAGGGGAAGCTTTCTGGATGGGTGGTGCACCACCATTCACCAATGGTGGGGAAAAAAGGCGATGGCGCTTGAGTACGGCTCGCAGCGAGTTAGGGCGGCGCGTTCGGTGCTTCGGGCAGTCGTCAGAGCTCGGGGAGGTGCAGATCTGGTTGCCGATGTGGTCTGAAGCTCATAGTGGTGGCTGTGCCGTGCCACTCGTCGGAAAACAGAGCAGATCTGGGTGGAGATGGTGGCTGTCGCATGTGGTTTTTCTGAGACTTCGAGGCTGTTTTTCGTTGTGTTCCGGCAGTTTTTCGAGATCAAACTTGGTACCAAAGTGTAAATCATCACACAAGATTTCTAATGGTACCAAGAACACGTCCTAACTCCACCAGACGAGGAAGATATGGCCAGCCAAAAGTGGTATCGCTACAGTGTGAACCTCCTATCTCTCTCTCAAATTCAAATTGTGCCGTCCAAAGAGGGTGAAACCCTTTTTTAAAGACCTCCAAGACCCATAACAAATATTAGTAATTAATAACAGCCATAAAGTAATTTTATTTGAATTAAAAATTACCAAAGAGTATTGAAACAAAATATTCGGTAGAAACAAACTATCCCGAAATTAAAGTACAATCTTTGATTGACCATAACTTACAATCTATAACTCTGATTTGGGCGTGCTGACAGTCTACGGACTCGTGGCAACGTCCTCTACGCCAAGATTGATAAGATTCAAGTAAAAACATGCCCGAACAAAAAGTCAATATTAGGCCCCTAAATGGTCAACCTAGTCCAAATCACAAAGAATAATAGTCAGCAAAAATTTGGGTCGTTACAAAATGAATATAAATTTATAAACAAATAGTAATAATTTTCATCAAACACAAAAGAAAAAGACAAAAAAAATCATATTGCATATTTATTGACTACACATATTTGAAAGCTACTATGAATTGTTTGTCTATACTAGAGTAATGGATGCCTTTAACGAAGTAATATTACTCATAAACGAGTTGCATTATTCAATTAAAGATTAATAGACAATATGGCTTATGTTGATCAAATTGAGTATTGTTAGTCCATATTGAAGTAACAGATGCCCTTAGCGGAGTATATTGCCCATATCAAAAAATATTAGTCACAAAGAAGTGTATTTTCTCCACAAATGAGTTTCATTACTCCATTAAATATTAATGAATATAATGGCTAATATTAACCAAATGAAGTATTATTTGTCCATATTTGAGTACTAGATGCCCTTAGCAAAGTATATTCCCCATACCAAGAACTATTTGCCATAAAAGATTACATTTTGTCCATAAATGAGTTTCACTACTCCATTAAAGATTCATGGTCAAAGTGGCTAGTATTGACCATATTGAGTATTATTTGCTCATACTGGAGTAACAGATGCCCTTAGTGGAGTATATTGCCCATATTAAAAAATATTGTTAAAAAAGAAGTTTCATTACTCTATTAAGGAATATTGTTAAAAAACATTTTTCAGGGTTTTATGGTTAAACCCCAAACAAAGGGGTTTTACGATAATCTTGTCTTAAAAAAAATATTGGCCACAAAAGAGTGCATATTATCCATAAATGAGTCTCATTACTCCATTAAGCATTTATGGCCATAATGGCTAACAATGACCAAATTGAGTATTATATGTTCATACTGGAGTAACCAATGCCTTTAACAAAGTATACTGTCTATTTAAAGATATATTAGCTAGAAAGGAGTACAACTTGTCCATAAGAGAGCACCATTACTACATTAAAGGTTAATAATCATATTGTCTAATATTGACCAAATTGAATATTGTTGGACCATATTCGAGTAATAGTTGCCCTGAGAAGAGTAATTTTGTCCATATGAGAGTAATTTTCTCCACAATGTCTCAGATTTATCCATAATGGAGTAATGGTTGATCATTGGGTGGGGTGATGGTGGGGACTCCGTGTCATTTAACGCAGGGTAGCCAACACAAAAAATGGGCACAGGATAACCCATCATTTTTCACCCCGCATAGTAAATCTGAGGATTCTCGTGGACGATGTTGGTTAAAGTACGAACGTTACCAACGTAGCTTCTCTACGTTAATTTATATTTTTCTTTGAGATTCGCCCCACCGTACCATAACTACATGTTGCAATTTTTTTTTATAGGTGTTTCACTCTAACTTTCCCCCAAATTCAAAGAAAAATAAGAAGAGAATAGTAGTTGGGGGTACCTCTGAGTTGGGAAATAATAATTTAAAGAGAGAGAACTAGGAGTGTAAGCTTGGGCTGCAATCCGATCCAAGCCCAAAGTTTTGGGATTTGGTGGGTTCGGATTGGGCTTTTTTTTGAGCTGTAGAGAGAATTCGGAGCGGACTGGGCCAACATATACTTCAAATCTTAAAGCCCAGTGCCCAGCCCTATGGGTATCAAGCCGAGCTTCGAGCTCGAATATCAGGCTCAGGCTTCGGTTTTAAGATTTATACCAAAATTTAGAGCCTAAAATTTAATTTAAAAATAATTTTTTGCTTAAAATATATCGTATATAAAAAATTTCATCTTTCAAATATAATAAATTTGATCTTATTATACATATTAAATAAATAAATTATTCAATTACATAGCAGTTTTTAGGATTCAAAACTATGTTAGTTATATATATTTATTATACATAATATAGATAATTAATTATTAATTTTTCATCATTTGTATGTTAACTTGATGTGTTTTATGATTTAGACCAATCGTTATTAAGACATATAAAAAAATTTAAAATAAATTTTATCGGACTAGGATTTGGATGGGCTTTAAGCCAACCCAATAGATATGGCTTCAAGCTAGATCTATTCTATAAATTTAAAGCTCGAGCTCAGTCTAAGACGATATTAAACAGTTTTAGACTTGGAACATATCGGGCTTAAGCTAAATTTGAACCAAATTTTTTGGACAAACTTAATAAGATTTTGAGCTCTTAAACCATTTTTACATGCCTAGTGTTAGCAAAAAATGGTAATGAAGTAATGGATGGTCCCTCTCCATTTTTGATTGTCAAGAAATGGCCACACAAATACAAAGGCACATCCATCAACTTTGAATACATATATACATATACGTATATAGAAAAATTCTACAATGAGGATATCCTCATTTTATTAAAATAAAGATGGTCACTAAAAGTATATTTTTAGTAACAAATATGAAAATATTGTCATTGATAGTTTATTTTTAGTGACAATGTTTTTAAATTTGTTACTAAAAATATATTTTTAATGACAATCCTTATTTTAATAAAATGAAGACATCCTCATTGTAGAATTACTCTATATATATATATATATATATACACACACACACACAGTGATGCTCCAATACGGAATTCCTGGATTTTACTAAAGTCTGAGAATTTAATCCTGTCTATTAATTTTTATCAACAATTTAGATTAAATTTTAACTTTAGAACACCCACATATCCACCCCGCTTCGCTCAGACACTTCTTCTTCTTTTTCTTCTTCTCCATTTCCCAAATTGTTTGTATGTTCATGGGCATTGGCGAATGATTCTTCTAAATCAAATTGAATATTCCAAAGCATTCATTCCAGGCTTTGAATTTATGAGTATTTACTTCTCATCCATATACCCAAAATCCAAAATCAATTGACCATGAGACTTATTGATGTAGGAAGAGATTTAGAATTTTCCGTTAAAAAAAGAGATTGAGCGATGGGTTTACCCATCTCTAATGGGTTTTCATGATGAGCAAGAGGAAACAGTGCAAATTTATGCCTCTTTTTGCAGCCCTTGTGGTCTCTTTGCATATCAAGTTCATTGGGTGTGAGTGCCGGAAGCAATTGCGTAGAGTCTGCAAGTGGGTATTTTAAAGTTTAAATTTACTCTAAACCGTTGGTAAAATTTAATGGACAGGATTAAATTCTTGAACTTTAGTAAAATCTAGGAATCCCGTATTACAGCATCACTATATATATACACACACACACACATATTCAAACATCGATACCACTCCCTCCTGCGCCTAACTTCACATTTTTCTATTTTACCAAAAAGTTCACTAATACTCATTAGATATACAGCGACTAAAAATAAACAAAGAAAAAAAAAAGGTAAAAAAAAAACATACAACAAGAAGAGTATGTTTATTGATACACCGCAAATACAGAGTGAAACGGATATAGAGCTTATAGTTATATGAGAAACGACTAAATTTCATCAGTTGCACGGTAAAGAGAATATCTTCAATAAATCAAATGTAAATAGATAAACATGAGTGTTTTTTTTTTTTTTTTTTTTTTTGTGTGTGTAAAAATAGATAAACATGATTAGTAGAATAGTTACTAGATCAGTTATAATTATCAGATAGTATTTTACATTTTGTTAGAAAAAATAATGCCAAAAAATATATGAATTTTGAAGTCAGAAACAAAACCTAAAAAGATCAAAGACTTTCAATTGAATGCTAAAATAAACACAATTTTTACACCCTTTTTTTTTTTGGTAAAACAATTTTTACACCCTTAAACTCTACATAAATACACTTATTTTCATCAAAAAGAAAAACACAGGCTTATTTATAGACTTCTTAAAATAAACACAATTTCTACACCATTGAACTCTACATAAACGCAATTATTTTCATCAAAAAAAAAAAAACACACACACACACACAGAGTCTTATTTAGAGATTTCCTAAGACATATATAGTGGGCATCCCCAAGTTCTACTTGCTAAACAAAAAAGACTAAGGATATGTTTAGTATGCTATATTGTATTAGCCTGTATTATATTAATCTGTATTGTATGAACATATAGGTCATGTTTGGTGGTTTGTATTTATTGTACTATAGAGATATCTTGTATTAGTTTTGATTAATATTATGTTTGATTATAGTTTTATATTGGATTATATAATATTTTTTTAATACAAGATCTGGTGTATTACTAATACATCAAAATTAATCTGTATTAAATATAATACGCACCCGAAAGCTTTCAGCCAAAGACATTTTATATAGATTTTCATTTTTTTTCCTTTTTCTTGGGTCATATCCACTGTCAAATTTTTGATATTTTTTTTTATGCTTTATTTTTCCCGCTAGCCAAACTGTAAATTTTTTAGATTGTCATTTTAGATTATATTTATAATTTTCATTGTTTTGTCTACAATTTCGCAAGCCAATCTTAAATATAAAATGAAACTCACAATCTCTGTCACATCTGCCACTAATTTATTGTTAATATTTTTATAACTCACTAATAATAAGTATTAAAAACTTAAATATTAAATATTAAAAAATTTAATAAAAATAAAACTTAAAAATTAAAAATTAAAATCTTTAATAAAAGTTAAAAAATTAAAATTTAAGTTAAAGATAATAAAATAATTCAATACAATGCAATAATGTCTGAAACATCGTATTATATACAAATTTTAATATAATTTTACACCAAGCACATACATAGTACAATACATTACAATACAATCTAATACAGTACAATCTAATATAATACAATATAACAAACAAACCCTATTGTATTGATTTGTATTGTATTAGTCAATCGCAATACTATACAAAGTTTAATGCATAATTCTATTAGTATGTATTACGATTGCATTGATTTATAAAAATAATTAAAAAATAAACAACATTAAATAAATTTATAATGTTATTAATTGCTTCGTCTTTTATAGTTTAGCCTAAAAAGTAATAATATTATTAAGCATTATATTTAAAAAACCATTTTTAAAATTTTTAATATAATTATATCCATGATATACTAAATTTATTTATTATTATTATTTTTGACAATTAATACATAATCTAAAGTTTAGAATATTAATATAATTAATAAAAAATAATGTTGAGAAATAAAATTAATTTAATAAAAGTATTATACAATAAAAAAATAATAAGAAAAGCAAAGTGTTTCTCTTGTTAATTAATTTTGGATTATTTATTTTAATATTTGATTTACTCAAATATTATTGTTGAATATTAAAAAAATTGCAATTGTCCCATATTATTTATAGATAAAAAGACATTGAAGTTGTTTAAGTATAAGTAGGTGATATGAAAATTGAAAAGTGCATCTATCCCACATTGGAAGCATAACAAGCCTCCTAAAAAGTTCATCAATTATAAATAGAAGCTTTACTAACAATTGAAAAGATCCACCAATCAACACACAACTTCAACATAGACTACTTAATTAATTCTCATTAAAATTTACTTTAGCTAGTCAAGTGTTCTTAGTTGAAATTTTATTTTAAAGTCTTTTAATCTTAAATGCATTTGTACCCTTTTAATTATATTGCTCATAATTAATTCAATCGTCTGAGCAGTTTGATTCAATTGGCAAATATTTACTTTTCTTTGAACTGATATAGGTTTGAAGTGACACACTCACATAATAGGAGACTATAGATAGTTGGAATTCTAACCAGCATATCTTTTTGGCACATCTAGTGGGATTACAATTTCAACCAAATACAAGAAGGTGCATACACGCTAAAAGACTTATGAATCATACACCTACCGTAGCAATAACAGCCGAAACGTGTCGCATGGAAATGGTCATGAAATGGAGGCCATCAAGATTCTAGATGCGACAGAGATGACCACCCAGAAGTTGATATGTGAACTATCCAAAGAGCTGAAGGAGAATCACTAGAAGATGGAGACATTCCAAGAGACCCAATAGAAAATGTTGCAAGTCACCATGGAATTGCTGCTTCAACATATGCAAATGACCCAAGCCGCGTTGAATGGAGCAATACCAACTAACAGCTAAAAGAAACAACAAATGCAAACTTCTTCGGTCGTACCCAATGGCAACATGCTGATGATTGAGGCACCAGCCTTTTCAGGCCGAGTCTAATAGAAATGATGCAATGATGGTTATGCCTGAATCGCAAGTTCAACCTTACATTCTCCACTGTCTAGGATGAATGTTCAGGCCAAGGTCATTCTGATAACCAAGGCCAAAGCATGAGAGATGTTCGTGAAGAGCATATGATGCAAGCTTTCTAAGTTGTACCCAATGTACTTGGAAGGAGAGAGAGTGACTAGCCATATGTCAACCTGCCAGTTTGGAACCAGATTCATGGTAAGAGGCATGTAAAGAATTTCATACAAAACTTTAGAAATCGACACTATGAGGCTCACGCCTATCAAGCTAACTTCCATAGCCCAACATGGAAGAATGAACAAAACTGGATGAACAACAACCAAGGCATGGACTGAAAGGCCGTCAAGACCATTATTCAAGAAATGATGGGTCTTTGATTTAGAAGAATTGGGCACCCGTCTTATAGGAGGCCCTACCTTAATGCTGTCAACCAGATGAAATCTCCTAAGGGCTTTAGATTTCTTGACTTCACTTTTTTTTTTTGGCAAAAAGAAAAAGTTCACCATGGAACACATAGGCCATTTCACTATCCAATGCAGAGAAGCAGCAGCCAATGGTTTTCTTAAGCTGTATTGTTTGCTAATTCTTTGATAGATCTGACTTTCACCTGGTACATCAACTTGTAGCTGAATTTAACCCATAGTTGGCAAGATTTGGAGCAAAAGTTCCACGAGCAATTCGGATTGTGACAGGACCCGCCCCGGAAATTCCTCCAGAATAACCGGAGAGGCCCCGCCTGAGGAAGATTCCACCAGAACCCCTCGGGGCAACCGACAGAATCCTCCTCCGAAAGGGGTAATAATCAAATAAACAAATAAACAATAATGGGACGAATAGTAAATAAGATATGAACGAAAAGTAGATAAAATAAGCACCACAATAAATCAACGAGTCATAATGAATAAATAAGAAACAATATATGAAGTAGGTGGAAATGACAGAGCCACTAAGAGTGATAGACAAAAATATAAATAATACAAATCCAACATGAACAGAATAAGATCAGAGTCTAATACATAAGAAGAAGTAATAAACAGATGCGATAAGCGGATGCGATGCCGATGCGAAATGCCGATGGTAGTCCACGGGAACCTGCAACTAGGACCTAGGGAACGAAGTAAAAATAACAAAACGTGAGATATAAATATCTCCGTGAGTGCTCCTAGATAACTACAAAATACAATTTCAGCCGTTAAAACCTTTACACTCAAACCTCACGTCACTCAGTTGAAAGGTTCCCCGTTTTGAAAATCATTTCGCAAAACCCTCGGTTTACCCCAAATCATTAAATCAATAAAAACGGTTTAGGGGCGAAAACGTAATTTAAAACAATTATCGAAATCACGTACCAAACACTAAAAACGTAAATGAAATCCATAATAATTAATTGATGGTCAAACCCAATTTCATAAACGATCAAGCAAAAGGGTCAAAATCTGAAACCAAAGGCCATAGGACACAATCCATAAAATCAAATCATCAATTTAAAATCAGAAACCAACCAATATAAAACCAAATCGGTATAAACTCAGCAAACAACAATCATAAAACCCAACCAGTATAATTCAGCAATCAATATAAAATCAAATCCGGTATAAAATCCGCAATGAATCAGAACCATCATAAAACCAACCGGTATAAATCAGCAATAAATATAAAACCAAATCCGGTATAAAATCCGTAATGAATCAGAACCATCATAAAATCAATCGGTACCACACCATATATCGTGCCGTGTGACCCTCAGCGTCCTGACGGCGTCACAGGCGGGGGAGGGGGGCTCAGTCATCACAACGAATCGGCGTCCCAAATCCGTCATGGCAGGATCCTCATCATCTCTCTCTCGACACGTGTCCGCAGCAGAGGATGGCATATATAATAATAATAATAATAATAGCGCGCATAGAACTCATATAACTCGGTACATCTCGATACAGTGTGGTACTCCTCAAAATCATTTATAAAATCATCCATGATATCATCAATTTTTCAAATCCTTTATTTTTAAAACCATTTTGCAAATCCTTTTTATTTTTAAACAATTTTTCCAAAATCTTCTATTTAACAGAATTTATGAAAAGCAACAATTATATCGAATATTAAAAATTTGCCCCAAAATTTTCTTAAATTCCACAAAGTCACAATTTCTTTGAAATCACCATTTCTACAAACTTGCTAAAATATTCAAAATCCATAAATCACCAAAAACCATTTAAAAACACCAATCTCATAAATCCCATTAAAATCACAAAGCATAAATATATATTTAAATGTACAAGAAATTCCAATCAAACAAGTTAATAGAAATGAAATCAATTATAGCATATATTCCCAAATGATTTAGAAAATAAATGCACTCACTGGTTTGACGCGTGCCCTTGCTGGATCTCCGGTCCAGCCCTCGAACGTGCACGAGCACCTAAAAATAATTTACCGAAAAATCTTTTAATTATCAAAAACTATCCAAAGGCTCAAAGGAGTCCTCTAAGTCTCAAACTACAAGATTAAAACACTAAATACTAAGATTGCCCAACATTTTCAGTAATTACGAAAATATC
>QANX01002190.1:33186-61379 GCA_003254975.1 Ochetophila trinervis | reverse complement strand
CCCAAATTATTTAGAAAATAAATGCACTCACAGGTCTGAAGCGTGCTCCTGCTGGATCTCCGGTCCAGCCCTCGATCGCGTACGAGCACCTAAAAGAATTTACCGAAAATAACTTTTTAAAAAAAAACCGAAAAATTAACCAAAGGCTCGTAGAATCCTCTAAGCCTCCAAATACAAGATTAAAACACTAAATATTAAGATTGCCCGGCGGTGGAGCAAAACGGCGGCGGCGCGTGAGGCTCGGTCACGGCGGCGCGTGGGCGGAGCGTGGGGCGCGTGTGGTGGTCGTCGGAGCTCGGGAAAGTGCAGATCTGGTCGCCGGCGTGTTCTGAAGCTCGTGGTGGTGGCTGTGTCGTCCCACTCGTCGGCGATCGGAGTAGATCTAGCCGGAAAGGTGACTGCCTCGGGGTGGTTTTTCCGAGACTTTGCGGCAGTTTTCCGGCGTGATACGGAGGTTTTCGGCGTCAAACTTGGTACCAAAATGTAGATCGTAGCACCAGCTTTCCAACGGTACCAAGCACGCTCCCTAACTCCACCGGAACATTGAGATATGGCCGGCCAAAGGTGGTGTCGTAACAGTGCACGGTTGCACAGTTTGCACGAGCCCTCGGTCTCGCTGCAATTTCCGGCGATCTGGGTCGTTTCACAGCGAACCACCGGTGGGGAAAGGAAGAGGAGGTTGCCGGCTTCAAGTTTCGTGTTGGAGCCGGTCCGATCAGGTGGCAGAAACAGCCGTTACCGGCGGAAGAAATGAGGCGCGGGGGTGGCGGAAGTGACGCGGGTAAGGTCTGGAAATTTCCAGACTTGGCCAAAATTTAAGGATGCAGACAGGGGCATTTTCGTCCTTTTTAGTCCAGTCTCAACCATATTACCAAATTGCCACTCACACAAATGTAACTATAACTTCTCGGTCTTAACTCCGAATCGAGCGTGCTGCTAGTCTACGAACTCGTATCGACTAGCTCTACATAACGGTACCCCGGTCAAAACCATAGCACGCTCACACAAAAAGTCAACTCCGAGCCCACTAAAAGTCAAACTGGTCAAACTTGAAAATTTTATTATTTTTCTCGAAACGGGATGTTACAGATTGAGCCAGAGATCTCCATGGCTGACTTATCACGTTTACGACAAAAGGAAAAAGAATCGGTACAGATGTTTATTACTCGATTCAAGAAGATGTGGATCAGATGTCATTTGAACATAACAAGGAGGGAGTTTGTCAAGTTAGCTCAAGGCAGACTGAGCTACAAGCCCTGGAAGATTCGAGGGGACAAAGTTTTATGACTTGTTCAAGTTGGTCTCTCAACCCACTAAGTATGAAAGCATCTTGAAAGATGAGTATCAGATGAAGAACTTGTCTTACAGATCATACTACAAAGTCTCAAAATACTAAAAATCGCTTCGTAGAGGTTGAAGGCCATAAAATATAGATGGAGAAGTTGAAGTGGACACAGCAGAGGTAGTAGTCACTCATCCATAAATTGCAAAACTCTTGCTAGACCGTTAAAGAGCCAGAAAGTTCTTCAACTGGTGATGGACACGAGGACAAATCAGGTCGAACAGGAGAAAGTCTACAGTTTTTACGTCTCCAAAGCTGATTAGATTATTGACAACCTGCTCACCGACATGGTAATTAAATTACATGACGGTCATATCTTACCAACAGCTGAAGAGATGAAAAATAACTTTTACAGTAAATGGCATGGCATGTGGTCGCATTAGACTGGCAATTGCATAGCTTTCAGGAACATTATCCAAACATTGCTTGAGAAAATGACACTGGAGTTCCCTGAGAAAGGGACAGAAATAATAGAAATGGATAGTAATCATTTCCCATCAATTGAAACGAACATGGTTTTGGCCAATATCTCATACCTGACTAGACCCAGGATGGCCTGGCAACAAATGTCATCCGGAAGACATCAAGCTTAGAGAGGAGTATTAAAACCAAAATGCCAAATCACTCACTAAGTTGTTTAGTACTAAATGCAGGATTGAGGTCAAAGAGGAAGGAAATAGGCGTCCTACAAGGAATCAAGAGCTGAACATGTCCAAGCCATCGATAGAAAGTTGCAGCCAAAAATTAATGTTCCAAAGCTTAGGTCAAAGGACACAGGATGGATGTGATGATTGGAATGACTGAAGCTAAAAGGAGCACCTTGAATTGAGAATCCATGTCACTTTTTTCAAGGACCGTCGGACAAGATTGGTTTGGCAAATGATCTAGAAGTCGAGGACTTTTAAGTCACCTAATATGGAGGTAGATCATTGGTATCATGCAGGATATAAATCCTATCAGTCGCTTACTAATACCCAAAAAAGGCAGATGCAACACCACCATAACGAAAGTGAAACTATAATAGTAGCTCAACTAGAGAAGCAAAAGGATGGAAATGTGCTAAAAAAATTGGAGTCACATCTCAAAAACTTAGATAGAAGACTTGAGATTGTCACTCAAGCCAAGAAAGTCGACACCTTATATGGAGCTCCACGATTGAAGAAACCAGTAAAGAAATGGATCAGAAGGTAAAGTACAAAACTTCAGTCATGCTTGAAAAACATAGAGAACAATCCGGTGGAAGAAGACATTGTTGTTTTTTCAACCGTGAAGTCATCAACGATCAAATTTGAAACCATGGATGAGGTGATGGTCAATGCAGTTGTCGTCTTGCCTTTGTCATTTGGATCCTAGTTTGACCAAGTTGACATGACAGAACAAGAACTTCGTTCAACAAAAGTCATGCTCTAAAGGAAATTTTGACACAGTGCAAGATGTCATATTGCATGCTGGAGGATATGATATTGAGGGCAATTCCTTACAAATGTAACATTAGCAAATCAGAAAATTAGACCGAAAATATACACGGCCATTTATTGTAATTTTAGCTAGCCAAATCAAGTCGTTTTTTTAGCCAAGTCAAAAAACTCGATTAAAGGCCAAAATCCACGACCAAACTACTCAAAAAGATATAACATGTAGGTATGATGGAAAGTAAGCAAGTCAAAAGACTAACTATTCCACTAGTTGTAAAAGGACTGCCTCATTGACGTGAGCCAATATAGGTTGAGTCTTAATAGCTACATGCAATTGGATCATGACTGCAACATAAGATGATGGAGAAAATGAAGAGAATTCCATTAAATAATTGGCACTATAGTATACGTCGTCTGCAAAATCACATCGTTAGAATACACTGTCAGCATAATCAACATCATTGGAAAAGATTAAATATATCAAAGAGCACAAACAGAGACAAGCTGAATCTATCATGGACATACGCAATTGAGCCGTGAATATAGTATAAAAGGCTAAAGTAGGAGAAGACAATACCAAAAAAGTAATCAACATAGAAAATATGTTGTCGGAAAAGATCCATGTGGCCAGAAGAGATTAAACATGCCAATAGATGCAGCGGACATGCCAAACATTTCAGATGCATAAATTAGAGAGATCATTGTTGTGGTTTAAATTGATAACTCGCAAGTGCACAAATCAACAAGTAATATAGTGGTATTCTTAGAGAATTCCAATATTGATCCCATAGGGAATACTGTCTCCAATTTTATTATAAATCAATTGCCAATTAAACTAATAAAAGTAAAAGGAGAAATGTTTGTTGGTTGGTTGTTTGAGTAGCAAAGCATTAATTAAAAGAAAAGCAATATTAAAATTGTAACAAGGCAGCAAGCAATAAGTTCAAGATTTTGATGAAGCAATGATTATGACTTCACCACTTTACTCCTATTTAGCCCTAATGTATCATAGATTCACAGGTTAAGCCCCCTTTAACCACAAGTGACTAGAAGTTGATTTCTCAATGCATTCTAATCTAGCAAACACAAGGTATTTATTATCTCTAATCTAAATACCAAAATTTAAGCCCTCGGACATGCAAACTCAATAAGCTCTTGTCAAAGTTGTTACTAAGGCATGCAATATTTCTATAAACATGTATTTCATTGCCCATCCATATTATACCCCTTATTTTTAAGCCAACGTAATACTAAATTTATACACCTTTTCATGGAAGCATTAAGAACTACATTGAAATATTAACCACAAATATGAATCAAACTTAAATATGCATTAAAAACTAAATAGTCATAATTAGGCTACCTCATAATCCTTATAAGGAATTAGTTACACATGTTCTTGAAAATATCCATCAAATATTTGAGAGAAAAGATAGATTAAATAACAATGAAAATTAAGAGCAAAGAAACAAATCCAAAGGTTTATGGCTACTGAATTTGATCTTCAATCATTCTCCTCTTTGCTTCTCCAAACTATACCTCAAGATGCAAGGTTGAAAGTCTCCCACAAGCTCACCGAATTTCTCTCTTGATCTTAACTTAGTGCAGCTGAATATCTCTATGTAAAAACCCTTGAAAAACTGAAATAAAACCTAGAACCTAACTTTGTTGCAGCGAGAAAGAAGAAATGAACTACAGCCATAAAAGCTATGGAAAATTGTAGTCGTGAAGGCTAAATGGTGTGTGGTGGTGAATTGTAATGAATGGTAATTTGTGTTACAAGGTGCAAGATATTTATAGGAGAGGTTTAACCTAGGAAAAACTCTAGAGTTATTCTATAACCCTAGATATTAGTCTAATTAAATAGGAGATAATATATAGTCATAAACACAACCCCTATATTTCAGCAATATGGTCAGCCATCTAAGGTTGATAAGGTCATTTGGTGTCTAACATTCACACTAGGATAAGGAAACATTCCATATCCCTTAAAAATCCAATTTAACTCTAATTTTAATTTATTTTCCTAATTATATATCAATTAATATAATTAGAATAATCTAACCACCCAGGTGGCATATAGTGTGACTCTAATTGAACAACTAGTTAGAGTGTGATGATGTGACAGTCCATGCATAGGTATCATCCTAGTAGGCACAGACACTTTCCTTTTATATCTTCAGTGTCTGTCAACATATTCCAAGAACACTTTGGATGACCAAATGAACTTTGCATCCACTGATTCTGGTTGCAAACATTAAGTTTTTGTCTTATCTTTCTAGGAATGTCTTGATCGCACAATTTGAACATTGGAAAAACACTCAAATTCTAATTTCCACAAGATAGTGTATTTCTACCACAACTGTGAAAATGTTGATATTCTAAATCAAACTGGTATTGATTGGCTAATCCAATTGCAATAAAACTTTACATAATTGAAGCCTTTTAGGAATTAGGAATCATTTTCAATTGGAATGTCACAAAACCTCAAAGCGTAGCTCCATATATGATTTTCTCAGTAAAGATTGCGGAGAAATACAGTAATTCCAGCTTTTGCCTTTCTTTCACTGAAAATAAAAAAATACAATATTTCAGTACTTTTCATTAACAATTAATTCTAAACTAACTAAAATCCAATATAAAAATAGTAATATTTTATATGCCTATCAAATACCTCCAAATTGAACTTTGCTAGTCCCTAGCAAAGAAAGAAAACACAACTCCTAAATACCCAAATACTTTGATGAGGTTGCCTCAAAGATTGCACAATCAGATTAATTCAAAAGTAATTTTCAAGTAATCATGCATCTCTACACCATATCTTCTATTCCATATTATTATTACTTTCAAGTGTGTGTGTAAAAATCAAATAATGCATTCAATGGCATGCATTTGAATAAATCTACATTAAATAGAGACTGAAAATAAAGATATGAACCACCATATGCTTAACATAATTAATAGCTCTCCACTAATGTAGATCAATGCATTACCTTGAACCATTAGGATTTTATAAGCTTGTAAAGATAAAGGATAATATGTTAGAAGAAAGAAAAGGATAGACAAATAAAAATTCAAAAAAAGAAAACTTATGAGTAATATGCTTATAAAACTTTTGTTTTCTCCTTTCAAAGACACTTTTCGTCTTCCCTTCCTTCAATCTTCATAAAAACATCATTCTTTATCTTTTTTTCCTTTTCAACAATTTTTCTTTTCTTTTCAACTTTTTCCTTCTAATCCTCAAATTGTTCTTTTGCATACCTTGCTCAAACTTCTTTTTCAACATCAAATATATATAATAGCCAATATTTTCACCAACATCAACCACCCTCAAATTATTTTCTACTTTACTCCACCAAATACAAATTTATAAGCATATATCAATTTTAACATAAGCTCTATTTGATAAATGTGTATAAGGTAGGAAAAATATATTTACGCATAAAAAGGTAAGACAATGTGGCTTAAAGAACAAAAAGGTTCTAATATGCAATCAATTATGCATCCTAAAAATGGCTCAAACATGGTACTATCGGATAAATATTTCAAAGGTAAACTAGAAAGGCTCAAACTAAAAACAAAAATGGCCTAAATCATATTCAAAGTAATGCATCTCTCTAGGATTTTGCTTCAAGCAATAATTATGCAAGTTCTAAAGTTCAAAAATAATCACTCTAAATTAATGCAAACCTTCTCCAAAATACAATCAAAATCATCCATTTTTAATAAAGTGCTCAAAATTATTTTGAAAGTAATAACATGTGAATTTAACTTTAGGCATTAGAAAATACATAAAAACAATTCCACTACCTAAAAATCAATTTATTCACAATCATATTTTTACCATAGGCTCATCAAAATATTTAAAAACACCTAAAACAAAAAAAAAATCAGCAAACAAAAATAAGAGTTTAAGAAAAAATAATCTAAAAACTAAAGAAGAAAACTTCAAACAAAGAGAACCACCCCCAAATTAAAATGAACATGGTCCTCTATGTTTAAAAATAAAGAAAATAACCATAATAAAGAGTAAAGGTAAAGAAAGCTTCCCCATTTGATGAAATGCAAATTCTAAGCTTATAAAAGCTCCCTTTTGCCGATTACACTTTCTATGCATCTCCTTTGACTTTTTTCTTTTCTGACACCTAAAAACACAAAACAAAACAACTAAAAATAAATTAAAAATAAAAAAAAAATCAACTTTGGGTTGCCTCCCAAAAAGCGCTTGTTTCAAGTCTTTAGCTTGACTTCTTTGTCGAGCTCATCTTGGTTTCTTCCTTGGGTTGCCTCCATCATTTAGCATCCCTAAAAGTGATTTCTCCCTAGTATGCCTCAGAAGCTTGAATCTTTTAGATTTCATTGGTTCGTACATATAAAACTTTTCTATTCTAGAACCATGTCTTAACTTTAATGTACCATTGCATACATTAATTTTTGCTTTGCTTGTAAATAGAAATGGGCGTCCTAAAATGATTCCATTACTTTCATGAAATACCACAAAATCAACTAAGAAAGAAAACATACCAATCTACACTCTAATATTCATGGCTATCCCTAAAGGATGAATTTGGCTTTGATCAGCCATATTTACTGTCATAGTGGTTGGTGTCAATTTCAAACCTAGTTTCTTTGCAATACTATTATCCATAACATTAATAGAAGCACTGATAGGAATAAATGTTACTATTTTTATACCACTTTTTTATTGAATTTTAGCTAGTTTAGAATTAATTGTTAATGAAAAGTACTAAAATATTGTATTTTTCTATTTTCAGTCAAAGAAAGGCAAAAGCTGAAATTACTATATTTTTGCACAATCTTTACTAAGAAAATCATATTTGGAGCTACACTTTGATGTTTTATGTTATTCCAATTGTAAATGATTCCAGATTCACTGAGATTCAATTCTGTGAATTTTCATTTCAATTGGATAAGCTAATTAGTACCAGCTTGATTTACAAAATTAACATTTTTAGCAATTGAGGCAGACTTACACTCTCTTGCAGAAATTTGAATTTGAGTGTCTTACCAATGTTCAAATTGTGTGATCAAGATATGCCTGGAAATCTAAGAGATAGACCTAACATTTTCAACCAGAATAAATAGATTAGAAGTTCATTTGGTCATCCAAAGTGTTCTTGGAATATGCTGACAGACACTGAAGATATAAAAGGAAAGTGTCTTTTCTTACTACGATGAC
This sequence comes from Ochetophila trinervis, assembly GCA_003254975.1. Lineage (NCBI taxonomy): Eukaryota > Viridiplantae > Streptophyta > Magnoliopsida > Rosales > Rhamnaceae > Ochetophila > Ochetophila trinervis. Next base: position 53,422 of record QANX01002190.1, on the reverse strand, counting down.
ACCTATGCATCGACTGCCACATCATCGCACTCCAGCTAGGTTTACAATTAGTGCACATCATATGCCACATGGGAGGTCAGATTATTTTAAGTATATTAATTGGAATAATAATTAGAAAAGTAATTAGAATTAGGATAAATTGGATTCCTAAAAGGATTTAGATTGTTTCCTTATCTAAGTGTGATTGAAACGCACCAAATGACCTTAACAACCCTAGAGGGCCGGCCATATCAAGGTCTTATGATGGTGATAATATATTATCTCCTATTAGGTTGGAATAATATCTAGGGTTATAGAATGACTCTAGGGTTTTTCCTAGTTTAAACCTATCCTATAAATACTAACACCAATAACCATTCCTCACAATTCACCACCGCACAACGCAGCCCTCACGGCTGCAGTTTTCTTTCTCACAACAACAAGGTTAGGTTCTAGGTTTTATTTCAGTTTTTCAAATATTTTTACATAGAGATATTCGGCTACACCAAGTTGAGATTAAGGAAGAAATTCGGCTAGCTTGTGGGAGACTTTCAACCTTGCATCTTGAGGCATAGTTTGGAAAGGAAAATAGAAGAATGCGTGGAGATCAAATTCACCAGCCATCAATCTTTGGATTTGTTTCTTTGCTCTTAATTTTCTTTGTTATTTAATCTATGTTTTCTCTCAAATATTTGATAGATATTTTTTAGAACATGTGTAACTAACTCTCTATAAGGATTATGATGTAGCTCTATTATGATTATTTAGTTTTTACTGCATATTTAAGTTTGATTCATATTCATGGTTAATATTTCCTTGTTGTTTTTAATGCTTCCATGAAAAGGTGGATAGATTTAGTATTATATTGGCTTAGAAATAAGGGGTACAATATGGATGGGCAATGAAATACATGTTTATAGAAATATTGCATGCTTTTGTGACAACTTCAACAAGATTTTATTGGGTTTGCATGTCTAAGGGATTAAATTTTGGTATTTAGATTAGAGATAATTAAATACCTTGTGCTTGCTAGATTAGATGCATTGAGAAATCAACTTCTAGTCACTTGTGGTTAAAGGGAGTTAAACCTATGAATCTATAATGCATTAGGGCTAAATAGGAGTAATAGTGGTGAAGTCATAATCTTTGTTTTTTCAAAATCTTGAACTTATTGCTTGCTGCCTTGTTTCACTTTTAATATTGCTCTCTTTTAATTAATGTTTTGCTATTCAAACAAACAACCAACAAACAATTTTCCTTTTAATTTTATTAGTTTAATTAACAATTGATTTATTTTTAGAATTGGAGCATTATTCCCTGTGGGATCGATATCGAAATTCTCTAAGATTACTACTTTATTACTTGTTGATTCGTGCACTTGCGAGTTATCAAATTACACCACAGCGAGCACCCAAATCACATAAGCAATTAGATAATTCAATTTTACCAATGATGCTAGATATCTCAAATCTTCCTTGGTCTTCTATTTTTCTAGTCATATTTTCTTTATCCTCTCTTTTTATTAATGAAGATTTATCCATGTAAAAAATTTCTTTAGTAAGGTCATCTTCATATAGTAGTTCTAATGTTTTCTTCTCTAAATTTATTCTAGTTCTACTAATAGCTAAGAAAAGCCTACAAAAGATCAATGAAGCATTAGGATCCTTCATTTTTATGACTCTAAAATCCAACACATACTCAAAAGATCCAACCTTGATGCGCACGTCCTCCAATATATTCCTTCAACTTTGACATGAGAGTTGTCGCCCAAAATAATATCATCATTGGTTGAGCGAAGCCATCTGTAACCTAAACTCATGCAAATAGAAAAAGACATAATGTTAGTGGAAGCATGTAGATCATATAAAGCATTAGAAAAATTAAAAAATTTAATTTTGCAATCAAAAGTAAATTTTCCCAGATCTTGTAGTTTATTTGGAAATTCTTGGTATTTGTCACTCTCTTCCTTTTTTCTCTCATCTTGTCCTCTTTTTCTTTCAGCCTCTCTCTCTCTCTAATTTGATCAACAACCACTTGTTGATCAATAAAAGTGTATCCTTCATACACTTGATTAGGACCATACATTAGGATGAAAGTCATCTTCCTTAAAAGCACTACTTTCACTTAACTCATCCCATGTTTCATCCATTTTTTCTCTTGAATCCTCTTCTAGGATAAGATGCTTAGGCATATCAACCTCTTCACTTTCTTCACCAATATCATTATAGCCTATGCTTTCCATAGTACTTTCTTCAATTGGCTTGTCTAAAATCCATAGCATCATCCTTCACCAATTCAGCCACCACCTCTCTTTAAGGTTCGAATTCTTCTTTTTCCAAGGCCTTCTCTCTTTTTACTATTCTCTTTCATACATCATCTTCATTGTAAGTCCAGCTATCTTCCTTTGGATCTTCCTCCTCAAACCATTCTTCAAGTTCGACCACCATCACAGAAAATGTTTGACATTTTTGTTCCTTGGCCGATTCTTTCCTTGTAATCTCCTTCAAGATGGTTGTTTCGGTATTGCTTGGAATCTTCTTTCCTTGAACAAGTTGGGACTCTTTTTTGATGAGGGGCTCATCCAGCTTCCTTCCACTCCTTAGCTCTGCTACTTGGACATCTTCCTTTGGATTTATTTCAGTTTGACTCGGAAGAGTTCCCATTGGTCTTTTAATGGCTTGAGCGAGTTGTCCTACTTGCATCCCTAATCATTTTATTGCTGCATTTATTTTTTGCATATAAGCATTATAAGTATCATTCATTTTAATCATAGATTGCTCAAGTAAAAAAATAGTATGAGATAGAGATTGAGGTTGGGTTTGAGATTGAGATTGAGAATTTTTCAGGAAGTTGGAGGATTGGAATTATTGGTGTTGTTGAGATGGAGTTTGATAGATTCCTTTTTGTTGTCCTCCTTCTATGTTTGAATTGTCTCTCCACGAAAAGTTTGGATGGTTTCTCCATCTTTGATTGTAAGTGTTAAAGAAGGGATTGTTGTTGTTGTTATTGCCTTGTCAAAAATTACATACAAAATTTACATCATTAGTTTCAGTAGGATTTCATAAACGACAATTTATACTTTCATGGTTATCCCCACAATATTCACAACAATTAACATTCGACATATTGGAAATATTATTAAAATTGTTGGAACCCAAGGTTTCAAGTTGCTTTGTAAGCATTGCAACTTAACAACTCAATTTGTCTATCTCATCATCTTCATGGATAGTCATGATCTTTTTAAGGTTTTGGCTCCTTTCATTTGCCCATTGTTAGTTGTTGATTGTCATCTCTTCCAATAGGTCGTATGCATCCTCTTGAGACTTATTTAGCAAAGCACTACCTGCAGCAGCATCCACATTATTTCTTGTTATAAAATGTTTGGACATGACTCCAAATGGGTATCCCATGGTGTGGACACTTCCTAAATAGTTATTTTAACATCTCCCAAGCTTCATACAAAGAATCTCTATCTAATTGGTAAAAATTGTTTACCTCATTTCTAAGCTTGGCAATTTTAATAGGTAGGAAAAATTTATTTATAAATTTAAATGCTAAATCATCCAAAGTGGCAATACTTCCAGGAGGTAAAGACTGTAACCAACTTTTGGCTCTATTCCTTAAGGTAAAAGGAAACAACCTAAGTTTAACAGCGTTCTCAGTAATCCCATTATATTTCACTAACTCACATACATCACAAAAATTTGATATATGTTGGTTAGGATCCTCATTAGGTAACCCTCCAGATTGATAGTTGTTGAGCATAGACATGGTAATAGGTTTGATCTCAAAGCTAGGTGCATTAATAGGTGATTTCCTAATAAATAACATATCTTCAACCCTTCTAGGTGCAGCATAATCCTTAATAGACCTATAACATTGATTAATAGTAACTTCAGGAACTACAAGGTTACTTTGGTTTTCCATATTGTTTTCTCTTTCGATATTTCTAAACACAGTTTCTCTAACCCCTTCTCTCCTTATCCTCCTCAAATCTCTTTTAGAAAATTCAGTTTCATAATGTAAACTCATAAACTAAAATAAACATATAAAACTGAAAAATAAATAACAAAACTGAAAAATAAACTAACTAAAACAACAAAACAACAACTAGAACTAAAACTAAAAATTAAATTAAACACACTAAATAACTCGAAAGAATTAAAAATAACAGCAATCTAAATTTAAATCAAAGAAAACACAAAACTAAATCAAAATCAAATCAAATCAAAAATAGCAAGCAAAACAAATAGAAAACAGTAATAAAAAGTGCAGTTATTTTTTTTCTTTTTGGATTTTTGAATTTTTTTTTATGGAAACAAAATAAAATATTAATCAAATAACAACTGAATAAAACTCACAACTCAGTAAATTAAACCTAAAACCCAAAACAAATAAAAAACAGTAAACAAAATATTTAAAAAAAAAACAGAAATAACTAAAAACCATAAACACACAAAAATTGAAATACTTAGCTACTTCAATTTTCTCCTACTTCAAACTCGAATTGGATTGCTTTGGATCCAAGAAAGCTCTCTAATTGTTATTTTTTGATGGCTAAAACTAAACCTACAAAAAAACAAAAGTTAAACTAAAAACAGTAATTTAATCAACAATACACTTAAAATCAAAACTATAAATAATTATTCCCCGGCAACGGTGCCAAAAACTTGTTGTGCTGTAAATTGATAATTCGCAAGTGCATGAATCAACAAGTAATAAAGTGGTATTCTTAGAGAATTCTGATATCGATCCCACAGGGAATAATGTCTCCGATTTTAAAAATAAATCAATTGTCAATTAAACTAATAAAGTAAAAGGAGAATTGTTTGTTGGTTGTTTGTTTGAGTAGTAAAGCATTAATTAAAAAATAATATTAAAATTGTAACAAGGCAGCAAGCAATAAGTTCAAGATTTTGAAAAAACAAAGATTATGACTTCGCCACTATTACTCCTATTTAACCCTAATGCATTATAGATTCATAGGTTAACCCCCATTTAACCACAATTGACTAGAAGTTGATTTCTCAATGCATTATAATCTATCAAGCACATGGTATTTAATTATCTCTAATCTAAATACCGAATTTTAAGCCCTAAGACATGCAAACCCAATAAGCTCTTGTCAAAGTTGTCACTAAGGCATACAATATTTCTATAAACATGTATATCCATATTATAACCCTTATTTCTAAGCCGATATAATACTAAATATATCCACCTTTTTATGAAAGTATTAAGAACTACAATGAAATATTAACCACAAATATGAATCAAACTTAAATATGCATTAAAAACTAAATAGTCATAATTAGGCTACCTCATAATCCTTATAGAGAGTTAGTTACACATACACTCAAAATTATCCATCAAATATTTGAGAGAAAATATAGTTTAAATACCAAAGAATATTAAGAGAAAAGAAACAAATCTGAAGGTTAATGGCTATTGAATTTGATCTTTAATCATTCTCCTATTTGCTTCTCTAAATTATGCCTCAAGATGCAAGGTTGAAAATCTCCCACAAGCTAGCCGAATTTCTCCCTTGATCTCAACTTGGTGCAGCCAAATATCTCTATTTAAAAACCCTTGAAAAACTTAAATATAACCTAGAACCTAACTTTGTTGCCATGAGAAAGAAGAAAAGAACTACAGTTGTGAGGGCTGTGGAAAATTGTAGCTGTGAGGGCTGAATGGTGTGCATGTGGTGGTGAATTGTAATCAATGGTAATTTGTGTTACAAGGTGCATGGTATTGATAAGAGATGTTTAACCTAGGAAAAACCCTACAGTCATTCTATAACCCTAAATATTATTCCAATTAAATAGTAGATTATATATATATATATATATTCATAAACACAACCCCTATATTTCCTCAATATGGTCGACCATCTAAGGTTGATAATGTCATTTAGTGTCTTACATTCATACTAGGATAAAGAAACATTCCATATCCCCTTAGGAATCTAATTTAAATCTAATTCTAATTCATTTTCCTAATTATCATTTCAATTAATATAATTAGAATAATCTGACCTCCTAGGTGGCAAATGATGTGACACTAATTGTACACCTCGCTAGAGTGTGATGATGTGGCAGTCCATGCATAGGTGTCATTCTAGTAGGCAAAGACACATTCTCTTTATATTTTCAATGTTCGTCAGCATATTCCAAGAATACTTTGGATGACCAAATGAACTTTGAATCCACTGATACTGGTAGAAAAAGTTAGGTCTATGTCTTAAATTTCCATAAATATCTTTATCGTATAATTTGGACATCAGGAAGATACTGAAATTCTAATTTCCCCAAGAAAGTGTAAGTCTGCCGCAATTGTTGAAAATGTTGATCTTGTAAATCAAACTGGTACTGATTGGCCCATCTAAATGCAATGAAACTTTATATAATTTATGCCTAGTGAATGAGGAATCATTCTCAATTGGAATCTCACAAAACCTCAAATTGTAGCTCCCAATATGATTTTCTCAGTAAAGATTGCGCAGAAATACAATAATTTCAACTTTTACCTTTCTTTCACTAGAAATAGAAAAATACAATATTTAGTACTTTTCATTAACAATTAATTCTAAACTAGCTAAAATCCAATATAAAATGTGGCATAAAAACAGTAACATTTTATACCTATCAATCATTCCATCAAGAAGAAAATGTCCAAAAGTTCGTAGCAGAGCCGAAACAAAGCAAGACAAACACCGTGGATGTATCAATGGCAATATCTTCTCCACCAAAGAATGGTTTGTCTTTGACTTGGAGGGTCTTCAAGCAATCCAATAACAAATTTTCGATAGATCCTCGTTCTGAGAATCGTCATAATAAAAGTCCAGATGATTCATCTACGAAGTCCTTTGCTTGAATGTAATCAGCCGTAATTAGAAATATTAATGGCGTGTCGTTAAGCTGACAAGATTTTGCCATTTCAAAACCTTAACCTTTTAAAATGGTTGTGTCCGCATGATTAATATTGGTGCTGAAAGCCTGCAAAAGAAAATAAATTCGGCTCGAATAGCATGAAGTTAAATTACCATGTGATAATAATTGGTGCCAATGTATGGTAATGATGCACTAAGGCATAGTAAATGTAAAAATTCAACGGGATCTATGTACGAGAATGGATTGTGACTTGTCAAGATACAAGAAAGCTTAAAGAATTTGTGCATTAGACAATGTCGAGTAAACTCATTAAAGAGGTTTTGGAAGGAAGTAGGGAAATCCATACCTGTTTGTGGGGATATAATTGTTTGATTTGTGGGATAATGCGAATTTTGGTGAAGATTGATCGAGTCGAGCTACAAGACAAAAGCCAAAACAAGAAATTCAATTGAAAGAGTCTGGCATAAGACATGACAGATGCGTCAATATATATATATATATATATATTTATATATATGAAAGGCATTATCATTCAGAAGCACTAAATATGCATGCCCAATAATGCATTGTAGAAAATAAAATAAAATTCAGTGGCAATGGAAAGAAAAAAAAAAACTCATGGATCTAATATTAAATAAGGTGATTTAGCAGCATGGGTACATGCAATTCGTTGTGGGGCTCTACGTCTTAGAAGAGATCACTACATGGCTTGGTGGCAAGGATTTATTTTTAAATGTCACATGGTATTACTGGGCATTGAATTTTGATCCATTAGCTTTGTTCCTCACACAATGATTTGATAAATATACAAGAATTAATTGTGAAACTAATTTTGTGGTGCGAGATTCAATAAAAAATATAATATGAAGAAGATAAAGGTTGGCTAGTGACACCCACTGTTATAGATACGAAGGCATGCATGATTGTATATGAAAGGTAATGGAGAAGTGGCAAAACTGAATGCAGGATATGGTTTTAGGTGGGCAAAGGAAAATCAAAACTGGTGGGCATGAAAAGCTAAAATAAATAAAGTAGGCATGGATAGTTAAATGGTAGCTAGGTGGACATCCGTGATAATTTTTTTACATTTAATACCATGTTAATTTGGACGTGGTATTGTCAAAATATCAAATGCTAAGTAAATCGGTAGTGAAGAAGAGTACTCCTAGCTCTTGCATGTGAGTTTGCTTCCTTCTGTTTTGGTTGAAAGTGAGTTTGCTTCCCTTGGCTCCATTCCAATACATATGTATACTCTACTCTTATATTTGTCAATTTATAGTTGCAAATATACATTAATAACATATTATTAGTGGCAACTTTCTTCGTAAAATTATCAGTAACGATTGAAGCTACCCTAATAATATATTATTAAGGTTGATCAAACAATAGTTTTTAGCATAATATTATTAGCATAATATTGTTAGGGTCGATCCGAGAAAAATAGTCTTTAGCATAATATTTATTATATTAATTGAGAAATTTAAAATTAATTTTTTTAATACTAAAATTTTAATAAAAAAATAAATAATTTAAATATAATCACTTAAAGTGCTGTATAATATGTATGTCATTCTCATCACCGGTGGATAAAAAAAATTAAAACTCTTATAAAATATTCATCTCGTACATAGCATGGGCTAAATAGCCTTATTAGATAATATATATATATATATATATATATATATATATATTACCTTGCGAGACATAAATAAAATTGATCCTCAAACTTAGTAGTCAATCAAAAGGAGACTGAATTAATTAGGGATAAAAAACTTTATTGAAATGAATGAAGAAACACACGTTACCAAGTCCAATTTACATCACGAAAATATGGAAATTTACTTAAAAAGGAAAATTAACAACGCTCTTACATTGAAGGAAAAGGACAATAATAAAAATTAGATTATGCAAAAATACCAAAGTTTTTCAATATACAGATTCTCATACACACAGCTATATGTAGATAGATATTTTGATGTGTTCAAAACACAACACTGCTAGCTTTCATTCTCTGTTAAAATACAGTAACAAAAAGGCCCGGCAGATTTGCTATGATCATGGTGTAGAAAATCAATCTCCAAACACACATTATCACAGTAGTTTTTTTGAAGTTTGAAAGGGGAACTCTCTTCAGAGTGCAAGTACAGAACACAGAAATCTCCAATCAAGCAGAAACTACCTTTGAAAACAGCATATTTTGCTGTTTCATGCGCTGCTTCTTAATTAGCAAAACTAGCTCTGTATGGAATATCTCGACGAACATCATCATCAAGAGCATCGAAATGATCAATAAAAGGCTCTTATATGAGGAAGAAGATGAACAAGTATGGTGGGGAAGATCCAGAATAATATTGCTTAATAAACTCGTCATTTGCATGTGACATGAAAGCTCAACACCTGTTTTCAACTTCTCAAGCTCGACTTCAATGCCAAATAAGTCCTTTTTGGGACATATTATTTCATGTAATTTTTTTTTGTCCTGATTATCAATTTTTAAATATCAGAAACAATATTGAATAATGGAAAGTGAAAAAAAAAATAAAAAAATAAAAAATAAAAAATAAAAAAAGTATGCCACAAGAAGATGCTATTTTTGGAAAATTTATTATTTTTTATGCATAAAAACGAAATATCTTAAATTAATTTACCTGAGATCTATAGTGGAATGTAAAAGTAGAGAGGCAGAGTAGAGTCCATTTGTCTAACAAGGCTAAATTCTGATGTATCCCAATCTTGGTCATGGCCTTATCAACCTCCCAACACCACCTTCCTTCTCTTTCTAGTTGCCAGGACAAGTCTCTATCGCCGACATTTTCTGTTTCATTTTTCCACTTCGTAAGGTTGCAAATTCCACCATTTATTCTCTGAAACAAAGCTGCATTCTCATACTCCATGTGAATGCCACGGATAAGCTCCATGGCTTCTAAAAAAAAAAAGAAAGGGTTTTGAACAGCCATCTTTGTGTTTAGAGAAAATCAATAAAATTTACATCCTCGTCCCCACTGCAAAAAACCAGATCTATATGGGTTTTAATTTTTAATATATTGAACAAAGTCAAAGTTTCTAAAATGTAAACATAAAATAAAGCAAGTTAATCAAATAAAGAAAGAGGAAAGGAAGATTTGTTATCGGATAATTTATATATTTTTTAAAAGGAACCTAAAACCCTTGATAGGTACATTTATAAGGGATTGACATTCTTGATAATAATATATCCTTGAAAAAAAATAATAATAATATTCCTTCGGGATAATCAGAGTATATATCGAAAGACAAAACGCCAACATAAAATTACTTCAGGAACTGAAAAAAAAAAAAAAAAAAAAAAAAAAAAAAAAAAAAAAGCATGCATATTGTATATATAAATTAGAAAGGGAAAGTATATACCAAAGAAATCAGATCGACGAAGAAGACGTTGTTGATCCATTAAATTCAATTGAAAGCTGCAGAAAAAGAAGAAAAAGAAGAACAAGAACAAGTATAAATAGAAGAAGAAGAAGAAGAAAGAGCAAGCAAGGCCATAAAAACTCGTCTAAATAACCCTGTTATTTTCTTTCCGTGGGTTTGTGCAAGTGTGTGTGACGTCTTTTCTGACCATGTACACGGTTTAAATAATTGTGAGCAAAAAAAAGTTGGTAATTAGTTCGGTATGGTTTTCCAGATTCATTGTACCTGGTCACCATTTTCAAGATATCATTTTTCTTAGAAGAAGGGAATATTTATGGCCACGTTTGATAATCACAAGCATGCATACTTCCTCGTAATGTATTATACTTTTATTGTCCCTTTGTGCAATGGAAAAAAAGCTGATCAGATTCAACGGTTAGGATCAGTCAAGAGTTTGGCTATTAATTTCCTTTTTTTTTTCTTTTTTCTTTTTTCTGTTATGTTTGCCAACGATTTAGGCTTTTGCATTTTGGTTCCATCTAAATGGCATTTCATCATCAGAGAATTACTTTTTTTTTTGTCAATATCAGAGAATTACTTTGATATCCTGTTTTCTACTCCCAATTATTATTTTTTAGACAAAAATTAATAAATACATTTTTGAACTCATAAATATCTATTTCACCAACTGCCTTATTTTATTCAATAACTCTACAAAAATTAATACATAAAGTTTTTGTTAATTTGTAACCAAAAACGATTTATGCTGTTTCATATATATATTTTTTTACAATAAATGAGACAAAATCTTGTGCCGATAAATTTAAAAGTTTTCCATATATATGACATGTATTCATATATTTTTGCTTAAAGAATATAAATTTTGAGATATGGCATTTTAGTAATTGAGTAGAAAATGATGGATAGTATTTAAACTACAATTGTTAGCTATTTGATTTGGAAATTCGAAAAAACACGTGTCACTGCTCAGTGCTGGCGATTGACACTCTCCTCGAGTATCAAATTCAAAGCCAAAGTAAAGTGAACATGTGATATAACCTGGAACAAGATTAATTTTTTATAAAAATTATGAAAAAAAATAAAGTTACACATCATCTATGTAAAAGCTACTAATCACATAAGAAATTAAACAATTTATAAATTTGTACAATGTTAAAATAAAAATGTTAGAAATAGAGAGAAACTCGATATTAGAAATGGATAGTAATTAGATTTAAGTAGCAGAATCTTAATGTATAAGAATAGTTGTATGTATGGAAGGCAAATAATAAAAACAAAAAAGAAGAAAAAATAAGAAGGGAATAGTAGTTGGGGGAGCCTCTGAGTTGGGAAATAATAATTTAAAGAGAGAGAAGCTAGGGTTAGCAAAATAATGGCAACGAAGTAATGGATGGGTCCCTCTCCATTATTGATTGTTAAGCCAATGGCCACACAACTACAAAGGCACATGAGATCAGCCATCAACTTGGAAAATCTATATATCAAACAGAGACTAAGAAAAAAAAAACACAAAAAACAAGATTGTGGTACTTCGTACACAACAAATACAAAGTGAAACGGACACAGAGTATATATATAGTTATAGAACGGCTAAATTTTATCAGTTGAACAATAAAGAGAATATCGTAATAAATCAAATATAAATAGATAAACATGAGTTAGTAGAGTAGTCACTAGATCAGTTATACTTATTAGATAGTATTTTACATTTTCTTAGAACATATAGTGCCAAAAAATTACTTGAATTTTGAAATAAAAAACAAAAACTAAAAAGATTAAAGACTTTCATTTGAATGCTAAAGACATACAATTTTTACACCTCTACTGTTTGGCATTTCCTCTGCAAGAAACCAAAGAAAGGTTCTTGGGAGTAAGACCGACCCTGAGACTTATGGTGTGGCTCCCATTGCTGGGCCTGGAGCTTTAGGACTGACGTCCCTCATACTGGTACCTAGGATATTCAGCCCCTATGTGATACGGGCATCATAGTGCCATATTCTACCATTGGAGCAAATGATGATGATGCGGGCATCATAGAGCCATATTCTACCATTGGAGCAAAAGATGATGATTTAAGCATGATGTCCAAGCAAGGAATGAAGGTGGTAATGCTGCTCGGGAGTTGCAAAGACGAAACGACATAATTTTAACCATTTTCAGATTTCAATGGCAGTTTCGTGATTTAGCTATTTTCGGATTATAATGGCAGTTTCGTAATTATTGCTATTTCCAGATTATAATGGCAGTTTTGTAATTATTTCTATTTTCGGATTATATTTATTTAGGGTTAGTTTTTAACCTTAGGATTACTTTCCTAATTATTTTATGGTCTAGATTGATTTTTAACCTAACCCTAATATATAAAGGGGGGGTTACTAGTTTGTAAAAACAACTTTGATTATTGATTATATAGAATCTATTCTTGTTTTCAACAAGACTTGTGTGTTCCAAGTGAGGATAGTTCTTCTTCTACTTGTTGCATTTGGGAATTGATCTTCTTATCAAAGGTATTTACTTTGTGGCGAATTTCAATTTCATTCTTTGCCTTCTAATTAGTGTTGCTAGATACAATTGTTATCTAGAGGTGCTATAGGGCGGGTTTTTACCTAGGGTTTGTTCCATATCATCTTGTGTGTTGGGATTACAGTTTCTTTAAGCTTGGGGTTCCGCATCACTATGTCTGCGACCAAGACTCTGATAGGATATGTCATTTTCCATCATCTGCATACATTTTTGTTCCAAATGATCACATATTGACAAGTGAACCAAGCACTAAGAAAGGTAGCCTCAAATAGAGAAGTAAATTGATCGTTCGAACAATCATACATGTCATTCTTCTTTTGGATATCGTCCACTGGTGAGAATGCCTGGATGAAACTGAGATCCCTACTTCTCCTTCTCATTCTTCCTTTCCACCGTCTCTCTCTGATTGATTGGTACTAGGAGTAGACAGAATAGGCTTAAGATTCTTTATCAAGGATTGAATATATGTTCTTCTTCTCGCTAAGAGAGTGTTCAAGTGGCTCCTACGAGTCTTTCCCGTCAATAATGGTATCCGCTGGTCAGTAACCACTGCAAGTATCAAGAAAATTAGTTCCAAAGCCATGGATTTTTACAAGAATGATCTAAACCAGGAAAGAAAAACTTGCATAAATTCTCCCACACATGGCTAATGGTACTACATAATCCATTTTAGAGGGTATTTACCCAACTCTATTGGAGTTGCCAATTCCATAGGGGACGAAGATTGGTCTATCCGAGGCCTTAGCTGCCACGATTCCCCTAGGAATCAAGCATGCCTCACTGGCAAGGGATGGGACATCAACTTCCATGGAAATGGAGGTCCTATCCTTGACCATTTCAAAGATTTGGGTAGCATGATTCCCTAGGTTTTCATTTCCTTTGCCAAAAGAAAAATCTAAATTCGGTAGTGAGACAAGAGAAAATCAGAATCACTTGCAATTTGAAACTTAAAAAGATAAAAGATCAAACCTGGTTCGGTGATCTTGAAGCCCAAAAGTTGTCTTGGTAGCAGCATTTGAAGTAGACAAACTAAAGGCAAATCTTTGATAAAGACGAAGTGAATGCGATGTCGAAAGTTCAGATGAAAACCCTAAGTAAAAAATCAACAGTTACCAAAGTGATAACCCAAAGAACTAGAAGGCCCGTTCACGTATGAATTATGCAGTGCATTAATTATTGCTGAGTCACTTCTGTAAAGAAGCATGACTTTTGACAGCCTCGCATCCAATTGGCAGAGCTGCCATTTGGATACCCAAGGCAAAACTACCAAAGCAATAATGCTTTAGCGCTTCAACTTCATAAGCAACGTGGCCATTAAATAACCACAAATCATTTGGGCTTACTTGGCAGGCCAAACAGAACGGTGGTTCAACTTGCCCACATCATAACTTATTTATCTTCGATTGGAAAACTTGTCACCCTGATGGATGATCTTTCGATCTACTACGATCGAGTGACAAAGGTCATCGATTAAAGGTGCTACAAAGGTCATCAATTAAAGGTGCACATATTTATGTCAAATTCACAAAAACTGAAATACAAAATTTGAAAGCTCACACGATGCTTGGGAAAATTGCAATATTCATTCATAAGTTGTTTGTTACAACAAAATACAAGCAACCAAGCTATTGTCTAGTGGTTCTACTTGGAAGAAATGTCCACAAAATTCCATGATCGGACAAAAAAAATGCCACGTGTCCAAGTCTAGTAATCAATAGACCACTAGGAGGACTTAGCAGCATACGCAGAATGGCTGGATTCCAATAAATGCATGCTCCCCGATGTGAGTCACCCATGCACTAATCTTGTCCCTTAGATCCACCTCAATGTCAAGAGTATAACTCTATGGTTCTAAAGACTAGTAGCATAAGCCTTCACCACTGTCATCATTGAGCTCTTCTTCATCCTCAGAGACAACAATCACTTATTCATCATCCTTTTCTTCCTCCTTCGAGTCTTTGTATGAGGGACGAAGTCCTTAATATTCAAGAACTCTATATTCATCTGCAAACAAATTTGACCATGGAGAAGTGTGATTAGCCATCATTCGTGCTAGTGATTGAACGAACGATGGGAGACGAGGATTTTGAGGAGGAGAAGTTAGTTGGGGGAAAATATAATCGCCCATTCAAGTTTTTGAACTTCCTGCAAGCTCGAAAACATTCTTAAAAATCAGAGATTTAGAAGGAATGAGTTTCAGAGGCTCACCATCTAACTCCACCACTTTTTTTCCTTTGTTCTCTGACCTGGGATGCTTGTTTTGATCTTGACTATCATCCATGAAAACATAATAAGGACAAATCGAATGCAAACTCAAATTCACTCAGACCTTCTAAAGGAATATAATAAACAATGACACAAAGCCACCACCTTTTATAGCAGAGGAAATAACCCAGGTTAGTGTACCATTCCACAGGTTAGATCTCATGAATGTCGATTTTCTGTCATTAACCCTGGGCTCAGATGTCATTCAAATTGCGTGTCTTGAGGCATATAGCCACCAAGCCATGCCATCATTTCATGATGGAGTTCCGTTTGACAGTTCATGTGCTCTAGACACCTAACCCAATCAACTATTTTTATTTTTGACAAACGTTCAAAAATAAAAATGGAAGGCAAACTATATGGGTAAAATTCTAATTCAGGACCTAGCCTTTAAGCCTGAGAAGCTAATGGGCTGAAAGGTAGGCAAAACAATATAAAACGATCAAATAGACTCATCAAGTTTAGCTCAAGAGTCGAAAAACACGTTAGCTATTCCGCTACAGCGCCCGTTTGTTTCGATTGGCCAAGAGGAGAACGCCATTTCAATAGACTTGTGCCTGAGTGGATGCCACATCAATGAGCCCACTCAAGAAGATGCTTGTAATTGTCTCGGCTCATGCATGGGCCCGCTACATGCATGAGTGCTACCTCATTGATTGTGCTTCACACATTTCAAACACGACCACACATTTAATGCTCCTAAATGGCTCAATGTAGCTAGAGATTAAGCCCCTATAAATATAGGGGTTTTGCTCTTAGGAAGAGGCAGAGCGAAGAGAAGCAATACTAAACTCTCATATATACAGTGAGATATTGTTTCTCTTTTTCCTTAAAGAAGAAAATCGAGCTAAGACCAAAGGCACTTCATCTTCGAACCTTCAGTTTGGTCAGACTTGACTATTGAAATCTCTGATTCCTGATTTAGTAATATCATTTCATTTAACTTAGGCCTCCAAATTCTAGTTTGGATGTTTTCGGCTCAAACAATTGCATATTGTATATTGAATACAATTGGGCTATTTACTTTAACCTAATTATTTTTAACTAGAGGGTTTAAACATTGATATGATACCCTTTCTTTTAATGGGTATGGGCTTGTTGTAAATTGGTGGTTTAGGTATACATGGAAAGGTACATCATGTAGGGTTGTGTATCCAAAGTAGCTAATATAGGCTTGCATTACCTCTTTTATATGTTAACTTCACTTGTTCTGGAAATGTAATGCACCTAATGAATTTAATAGGATGTTTAGACATAGTATTTACTATTTATGTTGAATTAGTTCATTATTCTGAGAAGCTTTTATTAGTTTTTATATTCATTACACATAATGCAAATACAACAACTTATATGCCAAAAAAATAAATATTGACAACCATCATCGTAAAAAAAACCACCTTCCATGTAAGTTTTAAACTTTTACATTGTGTGATTTAAAATCATTATGCTTATGAAGTTCAACTGCTTGATTGCTTCATCTTTGCCCCATCTCACTATTTACCTCATTAGCCATATTAAATTCCTTTTCATCTAGTGTAGAGAATGAGTAATAAGTGTATTTTCCTTGTAAGAAAAAAAATAAAATAAAACTTTGGTGGGTTGTTGATTGATTCAAAACTCATAACCCCTGCCTTTTTCTACAATAACAATTTCTATTTTTATATTTGATTATGTCTCCATCTGCTTATCTATTTTTTCATTTGATGCTTGCATTTTCATTGGTCGCATCTATGTGTATCAAAAGCTTTTGATTTTATAAGTATGGGCTGGTTTTTTGTGGGATTTTGTTGTAAGAGCTGCTTATGCTTTTGTGGGTTATGAGATTTGAAATTCTATAAATTTGTTGTGGTTGTGAAGGTTTTGTGTGTGGCAGAATTGCGCTGCAATTGTAAGGTAAAGATGAGCAGGTTTTAGACTTTTTTAATTTATTTATTTTCCTTAGAGTTAGAGGACTTGATTTATAGGCTCTAGGAGGAGTATATTTTATCGCTGTGAGAGGTATGGTTGAAACTTCCATTTACTAGCCATTGCAATGAAACGACTCCAATCAGCTTTTCAAAAATTTTCATTATTTATTAATTTTTTATTCTAATGGTAACATCCATTAAGGATTAAGATGTATTATACTAAAACTATATGTCAAGTAAGAGAGAGAGATAAACTTCTAAGAAACAAAATTCATTAGTAAGGGATGTAAAAAAAAAAATTTGAAACCTCATAGTGCACTATGTAGTAACTCAAAAGTTCATAAGATCTATGTGGAATTAACTCCTTTTGTTTTAACAATTATTTTTAAATTTGCATTCTTGTAAATTTAATAAATAAGATTAATGCACAACTATTACCCTTTCACATTAATTCACTTGCTTACCAAAACATAAAAAATAAAAACTCTTTTTTTGGGTTTAAAAAGATATAAGACAAAAAATAAAAAATGAACTCGCTTAGTCGGTAGAGGAGGGATGAAAAAATAAATAAATAAAATAAAATACCACGTAATAAGAATTAAGTAAAAAGTAAGCATCCATTATTATTCTTATTGGGGTAAAGAGACATGTGAAGCAACCCTGTTAAGCATAACCAAATTTTGTGAAAAGCTGCATCATCTCTGTGGAGCCCAACAGCAAAAGCATTTTTTGGGTAAACGCCCAACAGCAAAAGCTTAGACCACAAAAGACCCTTTTCTTTTATTTTCCGTGTTAAGTTTGGGTTAATTCAAGCTTAGTTTTGACATTTTGCTTAACTTAAATTTTTGTTTTTTAGATTTTTTTTAATATATTAGTAATATCTGCTGACATATTTAAATATCATTGTACTTTTATTCAATTGTAATTGAGAAAATATATATACTTTCAATTAAAAAAATAATGATATTTGCATATATCAATCAAAATAACACATGTATTTTTTAAATTTAAAAATTTAAATTCAAATTAAATCAAACTTCAAATATTACAATTCAAATTAACTTTTAATTTTAACCTATGTGAAGGAATCAATGATGCAACCTTTCGCAAGGGTGGAGAATCTCGACTTTTTTTTTTTTTTGGTAATCTCCAAAACTATGACTTGAGAGAATATAGTTATTTTCTCATGTTCTGGATTGTGCAGAATTATCTATTATTAATAATAAAAACACAACTAATAGTAGCTATTAATAAAAAATTCCACACAAATGTCATCTGAAATTCCATATGAAAGAAAAATCTTATATATAATAGAAAGCACAATACATTTACTTCTTTTGAAGTTTACTAATATTACAAATGAGTCTTTCAAATTTGAAAAATTACATGTACTTGCTCTGTTGTTATTCAATTTCTGTTAATATTAACAGAAGAGGGAACATTTTGTCTTTTTAATTGTAAAAGCATATCACATTTAATGTTAAACATATTTTTGTTAATTTTTTAATAAAAACAAAAACAAATACTTTTTTTTTTTTTTTATCTCTTTCTGTCTATTACTCTTCTTTTTTCCTGTTCATTTTCTCTCTTTTTTCTTCCCCTTTCAATTTTCTTATTTTTTTCTTCTTTCTTACTTTTTTTTCTTTCTTATTTTCCGTTTCTTTCTTCACCCCCTTTCATAATCTAGAATTTTTTTCACAGAGAAATATATTTGATATATTATTTAATTTTTTTTTTTCTCTCCTTACTCTCCTTCTCCTCGTAGAAGCATAAATTTACCTCCTTCTCTTCCTCCTCCTCCTCCGCATACTATCTTAATATTGTATACTGCCTCTCTTTTTTTTTTTTTTTTTTTTTTTCCTTGGTGGGTCTCCTTTCACGATCTTTAGACCTATTTCCGTTATCAGCTATGCTAAAAAATGCACTATTTTTTTCACATCAAATTCAAAACCCCTAGTTGATCAGCTGCAAACAAACCCTTACTCCTAAATTTGATAAGAAAAGCAAAATTACTTATACCTAATCGATTGGAGCTGTTGCTTTTGACGATTTTCATCGAAAATGGCAGTGAAAGGTCCTCTCATAGAGAATGGAGCTCTTCGATCATTTGTGCCTTCACCGGAGGTGCACTGGTTCTCTCAGCTTCAAAGAAATCCCAAAATAATATCACTGTTGTTGTTTGGTAATTGGTGGGTGATGATGAGCATGAGCAGCAACAATGTTTGAACACTGAACACATCGATGGATCTTGATGTGCTCTAATTGTTAAAAAAATGATAGTAAGAAAAATTAATGGGGAAGAAGAAGAATGAAAGGAACGACAGAGAGAGTGAGTGAGTGAGAAGAGCTTAGAGTATTATGATATTTTTATTCTTCACAAGAGAGAGAATGCACTTCTTGGAAGGTCTGTTAAAAGCCGGAGAGGTATATGTTATTTTTCAACCTGAGAGACTCCTATGTAATATTTTTAAAATTCAGATTTATTTAGTGAGTCGATCTATTCAGATATCTTTTTAATCTTATAAAAATTTAAGATGAAAATGTGTATTGCTAAAATTTTTTTTGCTCGTACGATAAGACCCATATATAATATTTTTAAATTTTAGGAGATATATATAATATGCATCTATATATATATATAAATATATGAAAAATAATGGTTGTCATAATAGGTAATGGATTAGTTAAATATTAGGTGGCAATCTAAATAGTTATTATTAAATAGTTTTTTTAAAATAATTTATTTTTTTATATTAAAATTTTAATATTAAAAAAATAGAATTAAAATTTTCAACCTAGGTCTCACGATTATCGTGATAAATAGTAAAACTATATACTTATATAAATTTTTTTTTTTTTCGCACAAAAGCCATGATAGGATCCAACAATTTTTTTACTTTTACTATATGGAATTGTGATAAATTATAAGAAAAAACTTATTTAGAAGTGATAAATTTACTATATTTGTAATATTTTATTCTTAGTTCCTACTTTTTCAAAATTTTCGAAATAAAATGTTCATTGGAGTTTTTTTTTTTAAAGCAGCTGAGCATATAAATAATTTTTTTTATTGCAGTTTTTTTTCTAGTATTTTTCATGTTCATTCAACATTTATATATATATATATTATTTTTTTAAAGTTAAAATTTGTATTTGAATAAATATTCAAAATTAAAGTTAAAATCTAATAAAAAATTTTAAATATGGATAAAAAAAACTCTACACTTTCAAATATAACATGTTTATATATATATATATATA
>QANX01002190.1:12688-33153 GCA_003254975.1 Ochetophila trinervis | reverse complement strand
AAAATGTTTATATATATATATATATATATATATATATATATATTTAAGTTAAAATCTATATTTTTCTACACATCCAAAATTAAAGTTCAATCTAATAAAATATTTGAAATATGGATAGAAAAAATTCTACATTTTCAAATATAATATAAATCTATTTTTTAAGTTAAAAATTTGTATTTAAGTATATCTCCAAAATTGAAGTTAAATCTAATATAATATTTTAAATAAGGTTAAAAACTCTACACTTTCAAAATATATGATCGGATTTAAAATAGTTAAAATCTATTAACCTATATTTAGGTAAATCTCTAAAATTAAAGTTAAAATCTAATAAAATATTTTAAATATGGATAAAAACACTACACTTTTAAATCAAGATTCGTGATTTACCTTTTTTTACTCTTCCATATACCAATTTTCTACCTTCCTAACTATATATAATATTTTTTCTCCATATTTATATTATTTTATTTTTAATTTTTATTATGTCAAAATTTTCAAAATAAAAAGAGTTCATGCATTCAACACATAAAATAGTTGATTCATTTAATAATCATATTCTTTCTAATATGCCTGGTGATGAACAAACATATTTTCATTATGATAGTATATGTAAATTCAAATGAAATTAACTTTCTAATGAAGATCTACAAACTCTAGAGTTTTTGAACAACATTAAATATTTATCCCCACGCATGACATTGACTCATTCATAATTGAAGCTTCCATTTAAATTTCAATTTCAAATGAGGCAATTTTGATTTTTTGTTTGTTTTGTTAAGACGATAAACAAGAGTTAATGACAAATTTTAACAAATGTTGAACTTAATTTTCAAAATTCGGTTGTAGCCATGGTCAATTATATGTAGCAATATTTAAAATGAGAGACAAGAAAATATTAAAAATATTAATCTTAGATAGAAATGGACAATAGTATTCAAAGTCATTATTATATTTCTTTTCAAGTAAAATGACATACGAAAAAATGTTTTATATGAAATGAATCAGTAAATTTGAAAATAATTATTTTACTATTTTATTTGCTTTATATTTTATAAGTCTATCTTATAATATTTTTCATTTATGATGCCGAAATATAATAAAAACACTAATCGACAATGTTATTTGTGCAAATTCAATTTTGAAAAGATATAAATTTGTTTGAAAAAATATAATTGAAAGTTTTTATTAGAAGAGAATGCCTTTTTAATTTTTTTTTTCAATTTCATATTAATTATTATATTTTTAATAATAAAACTTTCATTGCATTCCACATATATGATCTAGTTAAATATAATATAACAAATTCCTAAATATAATGTCATAGACTATCTAGCCTATATTATAGTACTAAATTATGATATGATAAAATTTAATTTTTTCATCCACTAGTAATGGATTGTAAGTAAAACTTACATGTTATATGCTATTTTATATGGTTACGATTAAAAAGTTATTAAAATTTTAATGTTAAAAAAATAAAATGTTATAAATTATTTTTTTTACTAACTTGTAATTCCACCGGTGATCATGACCAGGATAGACAAATAGTAAATTTTTTTCTTTTTATTTAGAACTCTGATACCACATCATGTCTGATACCATAATATAAATAAGATAACCCACTATATTATTAATGTACAAACGAAATGACATGTATTTAATTGAGCATAAGCATTTATGTATATATCTCATGAAACAATATTATTTGTCACCATTTTAATAATAGATCACCAATAAAATCTATATGTTATGTGACATTTTAAATAATTATAGTAAAAATATTTAATTATTTTTTATTATAATTTTAGTCCTGAAAGAAATTAATTAAATTTTTTCCAATAAAAATTTACTAGTCTCGTTGATAACAATAGTAACAAATAGCAAATTCATTTTGCACAGACAATACGTCCCCGACAGACAGCTCTGCAATGACAAAAACTACTTTCTAAACCAGATTATTCCCCTAAAATCCAAGTCCAAAAGAGAAAGGAAAAACAAATAATAGACAACAGATTGTAGCAGTGCAATTTATTACCCAAGTGAATAACAAATCACAACTTATTGATTCTATTCTATATCATAAATCAGATGCAAATTTTACAAACCCCTAAAAGAAATTTTAAAAAAATAAAATAAAATAAACCTTATAAATGGACAGCAGCAAATTATTCTCGCAGGCGTTTTGAGTTCTGCCAAGATTCCCATAGTCCATTTATTCCCATATGGTGACCCAATAATCAGAAAACTACTTGCCCAACCTCATCCCATGGCTCAAAAGGATGAATATAGATTCCAAGACCGACCATTCAGTATATATACCTTCAAGAATTTGAAATTTTTTAGGCAAGCTTTTGGGAGAAGATCGAATGCCATTCCATAAAAAAGAAATAAATAAATACTCTCCTCTTTTGCTGGCTTGAACAGGATAGAGATAAATGAAGTAACACATGGAAGGAGACAGGTGTCTACAGAGTTATGTCCATGGGGTAGCAACCGAGAACCCGAAGAAAAGTCGCAAATTCCTGTTAATAGATAACAAATTTTACAGAACTCAGGAGCTAAGAACTATCAATTGTTAAATCATATGGAAAGATGATGTATAGAATTAGACTCGATTCTTATTATGAATATTAATCAAATCAGAAGAAAAAGACATAATCAAAATAATGATGGAAATTGGCAAGACACTAGAAAATAAATTGAACAATAATGAAGTAATGTGGAACCCTGGAAAGAGAAAGAGGATAAGAAAAGAGGACAAGAGAGAAAGGAGAAAAAGAAAAAGGACTCAGGTTCAACTTCCATATTTTAATTTCCAACTTTAATCATTTTATGTGAGGCAGTTAACCACAATGGAAGAATCTTAAAAAGAAGATTTTTAGGATGATTTTAAATAAGATGAGGCTTATAATGCTACATCATCCAGTAAATAACTCACATACCCCTAACAGAAAACCATTAAGGAACTTCTAGGGAGGAAAAGTAGAAAGCACACAACATACATGCATGTTTATCAAATGTATTTGTGCATTACAAAGTTATGAAAGATGGTATGACTGAAAAAGAGGTTACTTTTTGAGGTCAAGCTCTCATTGGTTTCCTCAAGTTATTGGCTTTTGAAACAGTGAATGTATTAAATGCTGTCTTTATTTTTTTATAAATTTAAAGAGCCAATCTATCACTATGTCTATTATCATTCCAGTATATAAACTAAAAAGAAACTTCTAAATTACATATAAATTTTGTAACTTTTCTTTTGAGGTAAGCTTTGATTCTGAAATAAAAAGAAAACAGAGACGGAGGAACAAGGACTCGATACCGTTGAAAAATATAGGTTTCAACTGCATACAAGCAACTTAATATATACGTCTAATTAGTTCAAAATCTAAGTTTTCCTGATGTCATCTGCTTTATTCATCTTATAGACATACAAAAATAGATTGTTATTTGATGGGAACTAGATAAAGTTTTGATATGTCAAGTGCACATTATGGTCCGTAGGACACTTCTAGCGAAAGTTTGGCAAAGGTAAAATAACAAACCTGCAAATGCCCTAAAGCATTTTGTGCACGTGGTTCTGCCATAGAAGCCTCAAAATCAATATAGAAAAGGTAGTCAAAATACCTGGAACCAATTAAATTAAGCAAAGAAAAAAAATCTTCAGATATAAGAGAAACCAGCTCATTATTGACTAGTCAAGATATCAAGAAAGGTGTAGTAATGCAAAACAGCATGAAAAGGCAAGAAAACATGTCTGTGCTAAAGATTAGTGGGTGAGACAGACAGGTAAAATGTGACCATTTTGACAAGATATGATTTGCATAATTGAGGAATTAATATTAAATATTGTATATTTACATTTCTAATGGTCTAAGTGTGTTCTGCTTGTGTTCCATTGGAATGTTATATGTTCAAAATTACTCGTATACCAGATCACCTAATAAACGTTGCACTATGGTCTTATCTGATAAGAAAAGAGCATGTAAACAATACTCACTTAGCACTCCCAGTGTTGGAGTCATCAACTACTCTTAACGGCCGATTTCTTTGTGGCCGACTTTCAATCTGAAATTGCATAGAGATTAAACAATACAATCAATAAACCAATAAAAAAAAGCTTATACTGACAAGAACAATTCTGTCCATCTTACCTTTGTCAAATTTATGTCCCTCAGTGCAAACACAGCCAATGCTTTAAACAGTATTCCAGGGCCTTCTTCTAGAGTAAAAACAATGCTTGTCTGGGACGAAGGAGATAATTATTCAACTTCTTATCGCATAGAAAGAAATATCATCGGTAACTAAAGTTCTTACTTTAAATGGCCTATCAGTTCTTGGAATAATTGGATCCCTAGCAAGTACTAGATAACGAGAAATGTAATCAGAGTCATCCTGCAGGAACCGCAGATATAATACAAAGTGAGTAGTGAATTCATTTTTATAAAGCAGATAGTCATCTAGCTAAGTAGAGATTTCATAAATGTTAACTCTGGTTTAAAGAAAGTTCTCTGGTTTAAAAAATAAAGAATTATAGTTAAATAATATTAGCCTTGCTATAGTCCTAATTATTTCTTGTTTTCTCTAATGGCACACAGAAGACTGGTGTCTTTTTTGCTGAAGGGAATTGTGTTATAAATTTAACTTCATTTTCCAATAAAGCTACAAGGAGGAAAAAGAGCCATAGGCCTAACCAATGCCTCCTGCAGCAATCACATCATGCATTATCAGACCACGTACACAATCTAATCATCCAATTGAGCATAGCCAATAATGGTGCTATGACAAACCACCAATACTTACAGCAACATTACCTTTTTTTTTTTCCTTCAAAAGTTTTCAATTTTGTTGAGTCATAAGAACGCACATAGAGATGAGACAATATAAACACATAGCAGTCAAGGATGTATATAAAAGATTTTTTATTTTATTTTTTTCCCTGTTTCACCCAGCATAAAACTTGAGTTTTAGTACTTATATCTATTCACTTTCTTGTTGATCAAGTAGAGGTTAATGAATAAATTAAAAATGTTAAATGAATTGGAAATTTGGAACAAGCAATCTTGACCTGGATTCTTTCAGCAAGTATGTTAAGTCCATAAATTTCTGCAGCTCGAGCACTTGCAACGACACCAGCATCCCTTAGGCCTTTTGAAGCTACATACTAAATTCAAGATAAGCGTATAAAATTATACACATTGGATGGTATGATCTTAGTTAGAGTAACCTAAATTAGAACCTAAGAGGAAATATGTAATCACCTGAGCGGCACCAGCTGAATCATCGACATTTTCTTGGACAACACCTAACTTACTTAGGAAAATATCACTTAAGTCAAGTGCCTGAAAACAATTTTTCTCAAAGTTCAAAGTCTAAAAGAGAATTTTTATTTATCAAACTTCTTTTCGAAAAATAATCAGAACAAATGACTTTGGTTATGCAGAGAATATGTTAAAGATATATAGAGAAACATTTACTATTCAAAAAGTGACCAAGAACATTTGAATAACATGTTCAGAATGCATGAATGGCCTCCCTTCAAGAAAACAAAGGAAGAAAAAGAAACTATAGCTCGACCTGTGGATGACTTAAAACACGTTTCAAATGTTCCTTTCTAATGCCTGGGAGAGCTAAAAGGCAGAGATTAATGGCCAACTGCACCTCACCCACAATGTGAAGCCTATGGCGGAGGAGCAAATCATAATTTCGATGGATGCTTCCACCTGAAGAATTCTCAATTGGAAGAACAGCCTTTTCAGCAAGCCATAACTCAACTGCCTGAAATGGAAAGGGCAGAATCCACTATGTAGTAAAGTATTTTGTTTTCGTTGTCTATATAGATAAGTTCAGACGTAAAACTGAAAGAGTTTTCTGTCACTGCTACATAAGAATTTAAATATAGATTCAAAGTTCGTACAGTGTGCTAGTTCCAGCTAACATTTACCAACCTTAAATGCATCTTCAAACTCATTACAAGGAACAGTTTCACATTTAGGGTAGACTTTGAGTGCAGCATCCTCACTGTATGAACCCTGTACTCCCTGAACCATAAATTAATCAAATAAGGAATAAAAGCTTTTAAATTTTAAGCAGAAAATTTTCTAAGATGTTTTGCTGGTGAATAACACCCTACCTTAAATGATATCCGTGCCTTCGATCCATCCTTAGGTGTGACAGAAAAATCAGACCCGGTTAATGGTCCTGCAAAACAATAAAGCATGCATTGCTCAAAATTAGCTACACTGAAACTGAAGTATGCCAAAATGGTAAAATCCTCTCGAAACAACAATACAATAAGATTCTCAGAATCAAATTAATCTAAATATACAGAAACTGCAAATGACAATATGGTACAGCTTTATCATTTGAACAAACATCAGAAGATGCTATGACTTCCAGAATGGAGAAGAGACTTGGGGACTTATAACTTTGGTTACATGACTATCACAAGAAACAGATATTTCCTTTTAAGTTCCTTAATTATTTTTATGCTTAATAGAAGAAATCACTTTAAAAATGTTCTTTTATCTTAATATCAGATTTTCCTCTTATCTTAATTGAATTGGTCTAGTTTCCAAATTATTCAATCAGTGAACTTCTTTACTGTCAAAATTCAACAGAACTGATAAGCTAGCTGCTGCAATCGCTAACCAATTTCTGGCATTTGCTTACTACTCTAGCTTACAGAATTACTTAAAAAGCATCCCTAACCTCTTTACTAAAGTATCATCCTGAAATATAATTTACAGAATAATTCTAACAAAGAAAAGGAAGAACTTTTTGTTGGAAAATGGAACAATTTGCGAATATAAAAATACTGTTGAAAGTGTAAAGACTCATGTGAGTAAGAATTACATAAGAGCGAATGGTAAACAAAGAGTAAAGTTCAATTGTGGTTTCTTGTATTATTCTTTACACTGCTTAGTCCTTGTTGTGCTGCTATGCAATTTTTCAAATGGCAGAAATTGTGATACATGCTAATTGACAAGTATGATGATGCTGGGTACTTAGTTTTGAAAATTCAAACTGGATTTCATAGCAATTGGTATCAGAATTCTCATTGTATTCATTGGCGGTCTTTGATTGTAGAAAAATGGAACAATCAAACGAATAATCAAAATAAGAAATCAAAATGAGATATAAATCATAATATTCACATATTCGAAAAACAATGAATCAAATATGTAAAATTAAGATAAAATGAACAAATCTGATTAAGGCTTGCTAGTAGCAAGTCCAAAAGACACCTCTTCAAAAGCATCTTTAGTCTGTTGTACTCTCTAAAGTCTGTCGCATTTTCATTCATGTGGGGAATTGTTAGATATTTTATGGTTATGAATGAAAAGGTACCTAGTTTCAGTTTGATAAGACACAACCTTCCATGGAGTTGTATCATTTCATGGAAAGGTGCTTAAGGGTCTTAATATTTAGAAATCTAATCAGGTTTCTGGTATTCAATTCCATTGATTACATATTAGCAAATAGACTTTATATATAATGCACATACAATAGGAAGTCACAGAGTATTAAGTCTATTTGGTTTGCCAAAATCTGTCTGTGGTGCTACAACTTGGATTTTTAATTGTTATTATGCTGGGAGACAGACACTTGTAGAACTTCAAGCACTGAGAAGGAGTAAAATTTGTCTTATGGACATCGCTACTAGCAAGCCACAATCAGATTTGTTCATCTTTTCTTAATTTTACATCTTTGATTCATTGTTTTTGGTATATGTGAATAGTATGATTTATACCCGTTTAATAATCATTTTGATTTCTTATTTTGATTGTTCCATTTTTCCAACACTTTTCTCCTTCTTTGTGGTCTTGCAAAATTTCAATCTCGAAGAAGATCCTAAATATTTCTCTAACCTCATAATTCATGTGCTTCAGAAATATACAAACTAACTCAGTCTTGCTAAGCTTCATTCTTCCAATAAGCAACATCTTAAATTCGCATCAAACTCCATACGACAGTAAGCATTTTTTTAACTGCATCCCATAGACGAAATCCATCTATCCCAAGTATACTAAGTCTATAATTACAATTCTCTTGCATGGTGGAAAAATCCTACTTTCTTTCTCAACTTGCAACACAAAATTCATATAAGTTCCCTCAACATAACAGGGGAATCCAAACCCTCTTAAAAATCTGGAATTACTTGGAAAACTATTTTGACAACTATTCTAGCAACCCCCCAAAAAAACTAAGGCCCATCTCATCAATAAAAGATCATTTAAAATCAAACTTCTATCCTTCAGAAACAAATTTACAAAACAAAGACTCCGCAGCCAGCTATACTTGCGTTATTGAATTTTAGTTCAACTTCCTTAGAAATGCAATACAAAATACAAATTGTAATGATATACAATAATCCACTAAAAAGGAGTTCATCTGTTCATATCCATAATAATCATTGCAACTATAGTCAACATCCAAGGAATTAGAGAAATGTCAATAAGATAACGCACTTGGAAATAAGCTCAAATCCTTATGAGATCTCTTTGAAACATTTTGTTCTCTCTGATCAGCAAGCCGCTGCAATTCATTTGCTGGCTTTGACGATTTGTCCTCCTCCAATGACCTTATCCCTCGACAAGCCGATGAAACCGAAAGTCCACCAAAGGACATCCATTTGCTCAATTTTTGTGAACCCCCAACAAAATTAAAAGCAACCCCATATGGCTTAGAATCCAAATGTCCCCAAACCAGTTTAGGAACACCATTCCCCAACACAGCCACGGACTTAAAATCCATCGCGACCTTCAATCTTCACCGAAACCCCAGCACCATCAAGAAACGGTTTTTTAAAGCCAAAAGAGAGGAAGTTTCCCGCCTTCAGTCAAACTAGTAGAAAGAAAACAAGCAAAGAAAAAAACAAAAAGTTGGTGTCAGGAGTGGAAAGATGGAGCTAGGCGTGCAAGTTTTTGACTGGGGAAATTTGTCGAGCACATGAAACACGGGACCTGAAAATTAGGTAAAACCCTTTCGCTTTTGCGAATGAGACCCAGTTCCGGTAATGTGCTCTGCTCCACCTTAAAAACCGTATCGGATAGTCATCAACTTAATAATAAGGGATAAAAGTTTTGATAAATTAATCTTTAAATTATAAATATAATATATTAAATTTTTAATTTATATTTTATGCTCCATTAACATTCAAATTTATATTTTTTTATTAATTTTTAAAAATATAAATAAAAAATTATATAAAAGTTTTTATTTTATTCTAAATTGCTAAAAAAAAATTATTATGAATTTTTTTTATTTTATATTTTTCATCATAATATTTTTTTACTCTAAATTACTAAAAAATTATCATAAAAATTTATTTAATCCTATATTTTTTAATCATGAATTTTTTTTTTATTTTAGGATGATAAAATTTTTTGTAGGAATAAAAATAATTTTTTAAAATATTTTAGAAAATTAGTTTAAAAAAAAAGTTTTAGAGTTATTATTCTGCATTTAACAGATTTTGTTAAATTAACATATTCTGTTAAATTTAATTTAATTCGACTAAATTGTATTTTTTTATAAAATAGAAAGTATTAAATGTTTAAATTAATTGTAGTCCTTTTTATTTAAAAATAAATAAAAAGTCTAGAAGGCTTTTAAGTATATTAATTGTTTATTGTGACATAAAATATAAATTGAAATATTAATGTGATATACTTGAAATTTAAAAGCCTAATGTGATATAAAATGTAAATTGAAAGCTTAATATGATACACTTGAATTTTGAAAGCCTAATATAGTATAAAATATAAATTTAAAATTTAATGTAATACATTTAAAACTTGAAGGTCTAATATACAAATTTAGTAAACTACTTGTACTAAAATTGATTAATCCCTAATAATAATAAAAACCGGAGAAAAGTCAAGTTGTATTATGTGTGGTGTCAGTTGGTGGAGTTTGTAACTTTTAAGTCACATTTGTTTACTCTGCTTTTAGTTTTTCTTCTTGAATTTTTAAAAAATTAAAATATATTTGATAATCAATTTATTAATTTTTTAAAAAAAATTAAAAATAAAAATATGTTTGATAATAATTTTCATTTTTTTAAAAACAAAAACTATTTTTCACTTTTTAAAAAAAAAAATTAAAAGGTAATTTTCATTTTCAGTTTTTAATTTTTTTTTGTCCTTGATAATGCCATGATACAAGACAACTCGAACAAGGCTTAAATCTGAGACCACACAGTCTGGTAGGAGTTGGAACACAGGACTGTCTAGTCCGGGTTGGAAGCCGAGATCGCCCGGTCGGGGCTGGAATGCTGGACCGCCAGAGTCGGGCCGAAAGCTGGGACCACCCAGGTCGGGCCAGAAGCCGGGACAGCCCAGTTCGGGCCAGAACCCGAGACTATCCAGTTCGGGCCGGAACCAGAGACCTCCTGGTTGGGACAAGAACCCTGGACTGCCCAATTGATCTGGAACCCGAGATCACTTGGTCAAGGTCGAGTTATTAATCTAATATGGCCAAGATTCGGTGTTTGACATTAATCGATTATGAATTTGTTTAAATTTATTTGTAAAGTTTTAAAAATACAAAAAATTAATAAAAATAAAAAAACAAAATGGTTACCATAAATAATAATTTTTTAAAAAATAAAAATAAAAAAAATGGTTGTTGTTTTTCATTTTTTTTAGCAAGAACATAAACCAAAAACCATAAATAAAAACTATAAACCAAAATCCATAAACAAAAAAACTAAAAACCAAAAACCAAAAATAAAAACTGAATGCGTTAACAAACGAACCCTTAATTATTTTTATTCTTTTCAATATGGAAAATTGAACATTTTTGTAGAAGTTAGTTAAATTGATATATAATAAATAGTATTGTAGGTGATTTTTGGCTTCTTTCCATGGCTCTCAAAAAGCACTCTCCATGGCTGCAAAAAAAAGATAAAATCCAATCAGAGCGGCGTCGGTTGCAACACTGATATTGCCTTTTCGATACCAAAGTCAACAATAAACAAGAAAGTTATTTTTCTCCATCAATCTTTGCTCTCAAAGAGCCATAGAAGCTTAACTAAAACCTTGGTCAATGCTCTACCGATGCTAAAGTCAATTATAAACAAGAATGTTATCTTCCTCCCTCAACATTTGCTCTCAGAAAGCCATAAAAGCTTAGCTAAATCCTTAATCGAGGAAGCGCAAAGCTCCTGTGGGGGAGGTTTTAGCTATTAGATAGAAAATAATGAGAGAGTAGAGAAAAAGCAAAAAATTTTCTTAGGTAGCAGTGAGAATCCCTTACCTTTGGACTTGTTCTTTACTTTTAATCATAGAGGCAATGACTGAGATGACAAGTTGGTAACCCGACTCTATTGATTTTTTGACATGTGGCATTTTGCCATTTTGTCCTTGCTTTTATTCCTTCTAGTCGATTATGGGCAGCATTGGGTGTGTAATATCCCGTCTTTAGAAAATAGTAAAATTTTCAAATTTGACCAAGTTTGATCAATTGACCGAGTGTGGGTCCCACTTTGACTTTTTATGGGCTTTAGATTTTGGATTTGATCGTGGTATCGGTACGTAGAGCTCATCGATACGAGTTTGTAGTACGCTTGATTTAGAGCTAAGACCGTTAAGTTATGGTTAAAAAGATATGAGAGGCATTTTGGTAATTTTGAAAAGATTGTTTATTAAAATTGAAAAACTACAAAAATGTCATTTACCCCTACCTTCAGCCCCCCTACACGATTTCTCTTGCAGGCGACAACAGTTCACCGCGCCTCACATTCTTTCGCTAGCAATGGCAAATTTCTGACTTGTTCTAATCGGAAACCACCTACAACTTGAAGCCAGCAATCTCCTCTACCTAACCATACTGGTGATAGCCCATGGAACCGCCTGGATTGCCGAAAAACATGAAAAATTTGGTAAATTTTCTTGTCTCCGATCGTTGGTTTTCGGTGAGATTTCGATGGTGGGTCAAGTCTTTTTCCCTTAATTTGGACCATAGGAACCCAATTTCATTGTCAATTTGACTTAAATCTTTCTCGTTTGAGCAGAATAAGAAAATCCTTTTTGACCGTGAGTTTCAGGTCCTTTTCTGGCCACCACCAACGGTCATTGGGCAATTTGAGTTGGCTATTGTATTCTACATTCCTCAAGCTTCATTTTGATATATAATTTGCATATTATTGTTGAGTATTTGAAATTTACTTAATTTTGAGCTAGATTTGGGTTATTTGTGAAAATTAGAATGTCATTGCATAACATTTATGATAATTATTGAAGCAATTAAGTTGCTAATGACTGTTATGAGCTAATTCCAATATTGAATTTCGTAAATTGAGGGCAATTATAGTTTGTAGATTTGAATTATCAATGAGGAATGTAATATTTATGATTTTTTTTTATATATACATATATATATATAAATATAGTTATGTGTATATATATATTGAATGGTATATGTTGTTGTGTAAGTATGTATTTGATGTTTTGAATAATATTAAGTTGGGGTACGTATATGAAATCACCATTTGATTTGTATTTTGGTTTTAGATTAATTGAAATTGATGGATTTTTTGTTTTAAAATTTATGTTAACCTTGATTGGGATTATATTAATTGTATTAGTATGAATACAAGAATGGAAGTTTGTTTGGGAAGTCACTAAGTTAGAATTTTATGTTATTTTTAACATGTATGTGGAATAAGGAAGAAAAGTATTTGACTAGTGATGTTTTGATGATTTAATGGTGAATATTTCGATTATCATATATTGTATTTAGCTCTGGAAATGATGGCTCGTCTTCTAGAGATGTGAAATTGGAATTTTAATTGTGCTGGGTGTTACCGTTGTCTATGTTTGGGGAGAAGCTAGAATTGGTTGCCATCTGGACATTTTAATTTCACTATGTTATCTCTAGAAACTTTGTGGGAATTTATCCATATATAAATATATGTAATTTATGTTTTATATATAATTATATACTACATGATATGAATTAATTACACATTTAAAGTTATGTTGTATGTGGGTGGTTAAATGATGTTTATTTGGATGATGGTTTATGTCGCCATGTTGTTTACTTGGATGATGGGTTATGCCGCTATATTATTTATTTATGAATATATGAAGGGACAATGAGTTTTCACAGAAAATGTTATTACCCGCTCGGTATATGCTGATTTGTTCACATATACGTCTTGTGGTTTTTCACCGAACATTTAATAGTTAGTTTACTTGCCCGATATATAATGATTAGTTCATATATACGTCTTGTGGCTTTTCACTAGAATGTCCTTCATATATGGTTATTACATGCCCGTTGTATGATGATTAGTTCACATTTACGTCTTATGGCTTTTCACTAGGATGCTTTTCAAATATGGTTATTACCCTTTAAATAGTTGGAAAATTTTGATGAAACTCAAATGATTAAAATATTGTTAATGAGGAACGTATCAAATGCTAGTGATGCATTTTATTTTTATTGATGTTGATAATTATTAGAGCTTGTTTTGGATTTATTGACGTGGTTGAGCTTCTTGATAGTTATTTAGAGCATATACTTGTCAAGTTGATTATTTTAGAATTTGAATATTGATGCGTATTTTGTATATGTTTAAATAAACGAATGTTTCCATATGGTTGTTGACTTGTGAATCGCAAATATACCAAGAGTGTTATATTTGGTTGAATATGTATTAAGAACTACAAGTAGCTTGATCACTATTAATAATGGTATGTAGGCAGCTTAGATTTTAGACTGAGTCCAGCTACGAAAAAATATTAATGATATATTTATTTGAATGTATTTGAGGAATGCTCCAAAAGCAGAAGAAATGCTATGACTTAATAGAATTTTTGGCACTATTAAAATTCTTTTTTTTATCGAATCATATTTATATAATAATTTCTAGTAGAACTACTTGATTGCTTAATGACTTAATAGAAATATTAAGTCATCCAGACAGGATCTAGGTGGTTTGGGCTCTTCCATTTGGCTAAATGAAGCTCACATTGGTTCTTTCACAATAAGCTTCATTTGGGCTATACCTTGATCAGTGGGTTCTAGCTTTCATTATAGCAAACGTCCTGTAAGGTAAAGATCCCACAATAGTTTCCTCCAAATTGATTTAATTTTTGAATTAAATAAATTTTTGAACGCTACATTGCCTTGCTGGGGCTCATTTGTGATCAATGTACAGGGGCAAACTGGAAAAATGCCAAAGGATTTTGATTGTATGGTTGCTGGCGCAAATTTCTAAGGTTTGAAATTTAAATCCATATGAGATTTATACTCCAATCCTAACCTTTGATCTTAATCAAGGGCAACTAAGATCTTTTACCTTGCAGGGGGCCTCAAGTTAGTTGAAAAGGCAAGCAGTGTAGTTACTATTGTCTCATACGGTTTCTCCTTTCTCTCTCTACCATGTATCTTTCCTTCTTCTCTTTCCCTTTTCTTTTTCTTTTCGCTGACTTCAATTTCTCCAAAGTTCATAGAAGGAAAGCAACACTTTTTGGAGTCAACTTTTTCCTTTAGAGTTTTAGAATCTAGAGGAGTCATATGTGCATAAAGGGAAAGGGAAATCTCAAAGGCTTTTCGGTGAGTTCTTATTTTCTAATGGTTTTTCCCTTTTTGTTTTTGTTTTTTTTTTTGAGAACCTGATTTGATCTCTTTTCATTTAGGGTTGGACGATTAGCTCTTTATGTTTTCCCCTTCACCCGACTGATGCTAACTTCTCATTTTTCAGTCTCTTCTTGTCGCTGCTGAGCTGATGCATGAGGTTTTGGAGCCTTCGCCAGGAACTTCCTTAGTTATCCTCTTTGAACCAGCATCTCAATCTCACCCTTCAGCTCTAAACACTCATATGTCATATGCCCATGATCCTTGTGATAAATGCAGTACTTCTTCTTGTTTCTAAGGGATAATTTTACGAACACCCCCTGACTTTAAACCTTAATTCAAATTAGACCCACAGGTTCTGAAAATTCCTTAAACACCCCCTACACCGTAAAAAGTCAGTAACTCTGACGGTGTCAGAGTGCTAAATGACATTAATACCCTTATTCTAATAAAATAATAATAAATTTTAAAAAAAATTGGTTTTTAAAAAAATAAAAAAATTAAATTATCTCTTTCTTTCTCTCTCCTATATTTTTTTTCTCTCATTTTCTCTTTTCTTTCCCCACTTCTCCTCATTACCAAAACATTTTTTTTTTCTTTGGTCTGCACCAATTCGAAGAACAAAGCCAAAAAAAAAATTTATATTACTGTGTTTATTAAACCAGGAAAAGAAAGGGAAAAAAAGAGAAAGAAAGGAAAGAAAAAAAAAAGAAGGAACTTGGTGCGGGGAGAGAAGAAGAAGAAGAAAAAAATGAAAGAAAGAGGAAAAAAAAAAAGAGTTGGCCAAACCAGAAAAAGAAAGGGAAAAAAAAGAGAAAGAGAGGAAAGGAAAAAAAATAAAAAAATGAAGAGAACCTGGTGCTGGTGCGGGTGCGGGGAGAGAAGAAGAAAAAAATGAAAGAAAGAGGAAAAAAAAATAGAAGTTGGCCAAACCAAAAAAAGAAAGGGAAAAAAAGAGAAAGAGAGGAAAGGAAAAAAAATAAAAAAATGAAGAGAACCTGGTGCTGGTGCGGGTGCGGGGAGAGAAGAAGAAAAAAATGAAAGAAAGAGGAAAAAAAAAAAAAAGGAGTTGGCCAAACCAGAAAAAGAAAGGGAAAAAAAGAGAAAGAGAGAGGAAAGGAAAAAAAAATAAAAAAAGGAAGAAAAAATGAAAGAAAAAGAGATAGAAAAGATAAAATTAAATTTTTAGAATTATTTTAGAAATTTTTATATTAAATGACTGTTATGCCCTTTTGCAGTTAAAACTAACATAATTTCACTAACGGCAGGGGGTGTTTAAGGAATTTTCAGAACCTGGGGGTCTAATTTGAATTAGAGCCTAAAGTCAGGGGGTGTTCGTAAAATTATCCCTGTTTCTAAACTTGAATGGCGTCTTCATTAGGGCTGGTTTTTTCAACATGTTATTCTCTTCAATTTGCATAAGCACCTCAAAACGGATTATGTTGAGGACGGTGAACCTCTCAAACTTGCTCGTCGGGGAGAGGACGGTGAGGACGGTGAACCTCAAAAAAGCCCAAATCCCAAAAAAAAGTAAGTAAAAAATATTCAAAGCAAACAAATTCCATAAAAAATGAGATTCCAATCCACCAAAAAGAATCAAATGGACCTGGAGATGTGTTTTGGCAAATCTATTGCCAAATGTAAAATAGTCAAGAACAATTCTTCCAAAAATTCACAAACTTGTGAAGCAAAGGAAGGTAAGTTTAACCAAAAATTTCAACTCCAAACATTATCAAAGGGAAAACTTATAAAAACACCACATAGTGGTTTCTTCTAAAAAAAAAATTTGAGACATCAAATTTTATAGAAGAAAAGTCGAATCCCATTAAAAATAAATAAACAAAATTTTCGATTTAGTTATACGGTGTCAATATGTTGTAGGTGATTTTGGGCTTCCTCCCGTGGCCCTCAAAAAGCTCTCTCCCATGGCTGCAAAAAAGAAAATCCGGTTAGAAGAGAGTCGACAATAATGCCAGTGTTGCCTATTCGATACCAAAGTCAACCATGAACAAAAAAGTTGTTCTTCACCTTTATCTTTATAGGCAATGACTGAGATGTGAAGTTGATAACTCTACTCCTTTGATCTCTTGACATGTGGCATTTAGCCATTTTGTCTTTGCTTTTATCCCTTAGGATTATAGACAACATTGGGTGAGTTTGGGCTCCTTCATTTGGCTAAATGAAGCCCACCTTGGTCCCTTCACAATCAGCTTCATTTGGGCTATACATTGATTAGTAGGCTTTAGCTTTCAATATAGCAAAGGCCTTGTAAGATAAAGCCTCCACAATAAATAGTATTTTGTTTTATTTTAAGCTATAAATAACTATTTTCTTTTTGTTGAATAATTATCAATTTATATTGTTTCTAGAACAATGCCATAATTAAATTTATTAATTAATTGTTTTATATTCAATGATATGATAATTTATTAATGATTGATAAATTAATAATATTCTATCATTACTAAATCCAATGAAATAATTTATTTACTTATGTTTTAAGTTTTTTAATATGGAAAATTGAAAATTTTATAGCAGCTAATTAAATTGCTAAATGATATTTATTGATATTTGATAATCAAAGTTGTTAAATAGTATTTTGTTTTATTTTAAGTTATCTATTGTTTCTAGAGAAATGCTAAAAATACTAAATATATTAATTAAATATTTAATATTTAATGGTGTGATAGTTTATTAATGATTGGTAAATTAATAAAGTTCCACGATCATGAAAAGTAATCTAATAAAATAATATATTTACTTATGCTTAATTTTTTTAGTTTTTTAATATGAAAAAATTGAAACTTTTGTAGTAGTTAATTAAACAGCTATATGTTTAACCAAAAATAAAATAACATAAATTGCTACTTGATATATATATATATATATATATATTTATTGATATTTGATAATCAATGATAATAAATAGTAATTTGTTTTATTTTAAGCTAACAATATTTATTGTTTCTAGAACAATGTTATAAATATTAAATTTTTTAATTAATTTTTTTTATATTTAATAATGTGATAATTTTTTAATGATTGATAAATTAATAAGGTATTACATTTATAAAAAATAAATCCTTAATTTTTTGTTTTGTTTTTTAATATGGAAAATTGAAAGTTTTTGTCGTAGTTATTTGAATTTCTATATGGTATATGTGTTTTTATTGATGTTTGATAATCAATGATAATAAATAGTATTTTGTTTTATTTTAAGCTATCAATCTTTATTGTTTCTAGAACAATGCTATAAAAACTAAATTAATTAAAATTTTCATATTTATAATTTATTTATGATTAATAAATTAATAATATTTTTTTAAATTTAAAAATAAATAAAATAAAATAATATCTCCTACTATGATTGTTATGGATGAAAACCTGTGTTATGATGAACTGCAACCTCAATTAATCAATCATACGTTGTTTGTACTTGGCCATAATTGTTTCTATTTTATTTGCTTCTATTGAATTTCATTTGTTAATAATTTTCTTTTTTATTATTAGACTAAATTTAATTTATATGTTATTGAATAATACTAAATATAAAAAAAAAAAGTGTATCAAAATATATCAAAATATTTATCAAGTGTATGTATTTATCAAGTTAATTCCTTTGAAGAGTTGATCAATCAATTCGAAGATCAATTTGAATCTAGTATCAAGATCATTAAATTGGCCAATCACCTATTTTTAATAATTTAGGATAAGTCTGAAACTCTAAAGGCTTATACTCAACATTTTAACAGGGAAAAAGTAAGGACACCTAACTGCATCGATTGCGTTAGGCATTTCGAAAAGGACTTAAAAAAAAATTCTCTATATGATTCTCTAAGAAAGACGGAGCCTGAAACCATGACCGAAGCGATGTCTGGGGCATCAAAATACATCAAATATGAAAAGGATAAAAGGGAAAAGCCTAAAAACTGCAACAAAGGTGATGCGGAACCCCAAGCTTAAAGAAACTGTAATCCCAACACACAAGATGATATGGAACAAACCCTAGGTAAAAACCCGCCCTATAGCACCTCTAGATAACAATTGTATCTAGCAACACTAATTAGAAGGCAAAGAATGAAATTGAAATTCGCCACAAAGTAAATACCTTTGATAAGAAGATCAATTCCCAATTGCAACAAGTAGAAGAAGAACTATCATCACTTGGAACACACAAGTCTTGTTGAAAACAAGAATAGATTCTATTTAATCAATAATCAAAGTTGTTTTACAAGCTAGTAACCCCCCCTTTATATAGATATTAGGGTTAGGTTAAGAATCAATCTAGACCATAAAATGATTAGGAAAGTAATCATAAGGCTAAAAATTAACCCTAAATAAATATAATCCGAAAATAGAAATAATTACAAAACTGCCATTATAATTTGGAAATAGCAATAATTACTAAACTGCCATTATAATCCGAAAATAGCTAAATTACGAAACTGCCATTATAAGATGCTTATTTTTAAAGCTACGTCGTTTCGTCTCCACAGCTCCTGAGCATCAATACCACATTCATCCCTTGCTTGGACATCATGCTTAAATCATCATCTTTTGCTTCAATGGTAGAATATGGCACTATGATGTCCGCATCATCTTGCCGCAATCTTTGATGTGGGCATCATAGAGTCATATTCTAGCATTGGAGCAAAAGATGATGACATCATCTTACCTAGTAAACCAGTGATGCGTTCTCGAGTTAAGTAGATCAAAGAGGGAATGCTTGGACTTGTGAAAAGAATTATGGATGAAGATCGATTCTTTCCAAATGATTTGAAATTACGAAACTGCCATTCTAAGTTGTTTATTTTTAAAATGACGCCTTTTCGTCTCCACAATTCTCGAGCATCATTACGACTTTCATCCCTTGCTTGGACAACATGCTTAAATCATCATTAGGCCTCGGAAAATAATCGTTATTCATCCATAATTCTTTTCATAAGTCTAAGCATTCCGTCTTTGATCTTCTTAACTCGAGAACGCATCACTGGTTTACTAGGTAAGATGATGTCATCATCTTTTGCTCCAATGCTAGAACATGACTTTATGATGCCCGCATCATTACCTGCCCAGTATATATATGATGTGTTCATATATATATGGTCTATGGCTTTTCACTAGAATGTCCCTTATATATTGTATTTCATTGATATGTGTGTGTTGTTTTATATATCAAGATACTTTGACATAATTGTAATATATTAATTATGCTATATATATAGATATAAATATTTTGAAATTTGGAAAGTGGAACTAATTTCAAAGAGTGTTGCATGCATAAACAAATTTTTATATACGTTATGTATGGAAGAATATATTATTTCTTATTTAGCTTTTACTCACTGAGTATGCAAATACTCACATCTTCTTCAACTTCTAAAAATATTTCAGGTAGTTCCTGGATTTTTAGTCTTGCTACTGTTACTAGTAAGCGTCGGAGTAGTGAATTAGAGGTAGTAGTAGCAAAATTAGATTGTACTAGTTTACGCGCTAGTTGTGTATTAAATGGTAGTGTGATAGAAATATATTTTATAATTACAGTTTTGTAATTATGTAGGAGATTATGTATATCAATGTGTATTACTATAATATTTCTTGAATTATGGTAGAGTTCACTACTACAGAATAGGGTCAAAGACGACGGTGAAAATCCGTCGTCTTACGTGTTTAGACGACGGACACGAAACCGTCGTCTAATGAGGCGTCGTCAATACTAATAAAACATCGACGACGGTTTAAAACCGACGTCTAAAACGTTACTGAAGCCA
Organism: Ochetophila trinervis; assembly: GCA_003254975.1. Classification (NCBI taxonomy): domain Eukaryota; kingdom Viridiplantae; phylum Streptophyta; class Magnoliopsida; order Rosales; family Rhamnaceae; genus Ochetophila; species Ochetophila trinervis. Next base: position 12,793 of record QANX01002190.1, on the reverse strand, counting down.
CGTGGATGCCACGGGGCAAATATATAGACGACGGTTTAATATTGGAACCGTCGTCTATGTTAAGTATAGACGACGGTTTCTATATAGAAACCGTCGTCTATGTTT
>QANX01002190.1:0-11669 GCA_003254975.1 Ochetophila trinervis | reverse complement strand
TTAGGAACCGTCGTCTATACTCTTCAATATACACGTGGCCACAACGTTGCTGCCACGTGTATTTTAGTCTTTTATCAACGACGGTTGTTGAAGTAACCGTCGTCTTTGATGTAACTTTAGACGACGGTTACAGTTAAAACCGTCGTTGATGTTTTTTAACCTTCGTCTTATTTTATTAACGACGGCTCTCTTTTTCAACCGACGTCTATATAAAAGTATGGCCGTCGTCAATAGCTATATTCTGTAGTAGTGGTTTGGTGAACTAGTGTGTTGTGGAATTATTTTATGAACTTGCAGAAACATGTAATTAAATTGGGGAATATTGCAAATTCAAACCAAACTCAGTAGAAATTTCTATTAAATTTTCTAGCATCTAGGAGTTTGGGTTGTGGAATTTATAATTATATATGGTGGTTGTTGACTGCTTAGAGACTTAATTAGGGTGATTAGGTCCTGCAGGTAGGACTTGGGTAGAGCGGGTCCTGTCAAAAGGAACCACAATACCTTGGCTAGAAATGATATTAGCAGTAGGAACTCGACCATGAAAAATGCACTAAACCAAGATAGACCTAGATGGTAGAATAAACTTACTCAAAATATATTTAGCCCAAATCGAGATAACCACTAGCTAAGAATGCCGATAAACCTCCTTACATGTAAGCAAACCCGAAGAAGAAACTGTCCAAAATAACTTATTCTCTTCAAGCTAATAGATAGGTACTTCCATAATAAGCTTGACTATATCCGGATAAGCTACCTTAAGCTCCAAAGGAATATTCCAAACACCATTACTATCAATCAACTGCCCAATACATAAATCTGGATCCCATAAGGGATGCTGAAAATTCAAAAGATGAATTAAAAGAACACCTAACCAATTATCAGTCCAAAACTGCACCTTAGAATGTCTCCCAATGATCCAACAAGACTCATAAATAAGAATGTGATAAGCAGAACGAAGAGCCGGCAAAATAGAAGAATTTCTATGAAACTTAGAGTTCAACTCCTTTATATGACAAGAATGGAAGAGAAGAATTTTTCATAAAATGCCAAGTGAGCTAGCAAAGGAAGTGTACCCCATCTCATACATGTAGAGGCAAGCAAAGAAGAATGGCGACTAGTAGAGATACTTGAACCAAAATAAATGAAAGACTTTTGCCAATTAAAAATTTGACTGGAGAGCATACAATAATTACAAAGAATCCATCACCACCTTAAGATTAGAAATAGAACCACTATAAAAGAGAAGGAAATCATCCCCATAAAACAAGTGAGTAGGAGAAGCACAACCTCAAGGAGAGGAAATTTGCCAAAGCAAGGACCTCTCCACCAAACTAAAAATTATATGACTCATAAATTCCTTAGCAACAACAAATAGTAGCGGAGAAATCAGATCCCATTGCCTAACACCTCGAGAACAAGAAAAATAACCCAGAGGCGAACCATTCAACAAAATTGAAATCTTGGCTAATTAAAGAATTGTGAGAATCCAATTAAAAAAATTGATCAGAAAAGCTGAAAGCAGACAATATCCAGAGCAGAAAAGGCCAACTAATAGTATCAAAAGCTTTCTGGATGTCTATCTCAGAGCAAGATTACCACTAAAACCTTTATGGTCCAACAAATTAACATAGACATAGGCCACAACAATAAAATACTAATATGCTTACCTTTAACAAAACCAAACTAATTGGGAGATAAAATCCTACTAGACACCTTACTCAACCAATCAGCAATGATCTTAGTGATAAATTTGAAAAGAAAATTGCCAAGGACTATCTGGAAAAATTGATCGATCAATAGAATTTGCCCCCTCCACCTTAGTGATACGGGCATCATAATGCCATATTCTACCATTGGAGCAAAAGATGATGATGCGGGCATCATAGAGCCATATTCTACCATTGGAGCAAAAGATGATGATTTAAGCATGATGTCCAAGCAAATAATGAAGGTGGTAATGCTGTTCGGGAGTTGCAAAGGCGAAACGAAGTAATTTTAGCTATTTTCGGATTACAATGGCAGTTTCGTAATTTAGCTATTTTCGGATTATAATGGCAGTTTCGTAATTATTGCTATTTCCAGATTATAATGGCAGTTTTGTAATTATTTCTATTTTCGGATTATATTTATTTAGGGTTAGTTTTTAGCCTTAGGATTACTTTCCTAATTATTTTATGGTCTAGATTGATTCCTAACCTAACCCTAATATCTATATAAAGGGGAGGTTACTAGCTTGTTAAAAACAACTTTGATTATTGATTAAATAGAATCTATTCTTGTTTTCAACAAGACTTGTGTGTTCCAAGTGAGGATAGTTCTTCTTCTACTTGTTGCATTTGGGAATTGATCTTCTTATCAAAGGTATTTACTTTGTGGCGAATTTCAATTTCATTCTTTGCCTTCTAATTAGTGTTGCTAGATACAATTGTTATCTAGAGGTGCTATAGGGCGGGTTTTTACCTAGGGTTTGTTCCATATCATCTTGTGTGTTGGGATTACAGTTTCTTTAAGCTTGGGGTTCCGCATCACTTAGGTAACAAAATTAAAAAATTGAGTTAATCCTCGGAAGAAGAGAACCTGACAAAAAGAAAGACTTCATAGCTACAATAACATCCAGATCAATAATATCCCAACAATGTTGAAAGAAAAGTTATGGAAAACCATCTGGACCCGAAGCACCACTAGGATCCATAGCAAACAATGTAGCATGAATTTCCAAAGCATCTTAAACCAACGTCAGACAGGTATTACCATGCAAAGACACAAAAGCACTCAAAAATACCTCATTTTGCCAAGCCAAATGATCGAGTTTTGTCTAAATTTGTGCAATACATCTAAGAAATTGTTTCAGTGAAAGTATTTCCCCTGGCTCCGGGAATAGCTATATGAACTAAATGTCCTGTCCAAGCTAAGGAACTTACTTCGAATGGTCTTGATAAATGATGATTGAGGCGAGATTCGGTATTTTTAAACCACAACATGCTCGGTTTCCATTTCGGTTGTAGGTGTAACCAAGCGGCTATTAAAGATATGGCATAAAGAAAAAATAGAAAAAGAGCTCCATTATAAAGATCTCCATTAGTCTGTAAACCAATTGTACACCACCACTAATAAACACCAAAATAAGCGATATTCACTAGGCCAAGAGCACCGTTCCCCTCGAGTAAAAGCTTCCACTACCAGTTGACCAAAATGAGGATCCTAAATTGCATGAGCAATAGGTCGTACCGGTAAAAGGTCGTACCGGAGGTTGAACAAGAAGATGGATGAGCTATGATGCGGAACCCCAAGCTTAAAGAAACTGTAATCCTAACACACAAGATGATATGGAACAAATCTTAGGTTAAAAAACCAGCCCTATAGCACCTCTAGATAACAATTGTATCTAGCAACACTAATTAGAAGGCAAAGAATGAAATTGAAATTCGCCACAAAGTAAATACCTTTGATAAGTAGATCAATTCCCAATGTAACAAGTAGAAGAAGAACTATCCTCACTTGGAACACACAAGTCTTGTTGAAAACAAAAGTAGATTCTCAATAATAAATAATCAAAGTTTTTTTTTACACGCTAGTAACCTCCCCTTTATATAGAGATTATGGTTTGGTTAAGAATCAATCTAGACCATAAAATAATTAGGAAAGTAATCCTAAAGCTTAAAACTAACCCTAAATAAATATAATCCGAAAATAGCAATAATTACAAAACTACCATTATAATCTGGAAATAGCAATAATTACCAAACTGCCATTATAATCCAAAAATTGCTAAATTACAAAAATGCCATTATAATCCAAAAATAGCTAAAATTACGTGACTGCCATTATAAGATCCTTATTTTTTAAAACTACGTCGTTTCGTCTCCGCAACTCCTGAGCAGCATTACCACCTTCATTCCTTGCTTGAACATCATGCTTAAAACATCATCTTTTGCTCCAATGGTAGAATATGGCTTTATGATGCCCGCATCATTCCCTTCCTCTTTAAAAAGATTCGCCTTCGAATCTATATCCATATTGAGAGGAAAAATATCAGAATAATTGAAAGTAACGGACTCAATGTACTCGCTCTGAAGGAATACTTTGTATTCGTTGTCATTGACTCTTTCAAGCACTTGAAACGGCGGATTTCCTATAGCATCCAACTTAGAATTCCTTTTGTTAGGAAACCTTTCTTTCTTCAGGTGTACCCAAACCCAATCTCTTGGTTTGAATATACTTCACGTGTCATCCCAAAAATCTTTCCAACTGGGACTCAAAAATTCCACATCCCTATCATACTTAATAGTTTTAGGCGCTACACGCAATTTTGATTTCTCATCAAAGTCCTGCAATAAAGAGACAAAAACACTAGGCAAATTGGGGTTAAGGTTTGTTTCACAAAACAAAACCTCTCGAAACCTCTCTAACAATATTGCTTTATTGCCTAAGAATGCACTTTTGATTTCTCTCTCTTTTGCATAAAAATTCTTTTTCTTTTCACTCTTCTCACTTTTATCTCTTGCACTTTTCTCTTTATTACTAGTGCAATCACTCTCCATTGGGCCTTTATTTTTATTCTTTTCACTCTTGGCCTCTTTAGACTCAATTTTTTATTTGCCTCACTTCTCAAATCCCCATGGGAAACTTTGGATAGTGTCAATTGTTCAAGATCCACCTCTTTTGGAGATAAGGGTGCAAGTGTGACTTTCTTTCCAATGTGCTCAAAAGAATACCTATTCTTAAAACCTTCATGGATAGTCCTCCTATCGGATTGCCATGGTCTACCCAACAAAATATGCCTCGCTTGTATAGGTACTACATCACACAAAACCTCATCACTATACTTTTCAATAGAAAAGGCAACTTTCACTCTCTTATTTACCTTTATCTTCCCACTATCATTCAACCATTATAACCATAAGGGTTAGGGTGTTTTTCACATACTAGTCCCAACTTCTCAACCAAAGTAGTACTAGCAACATTAGCACAACTACCCCCATCAATGATTAAACTACATGTTTTACCACCCACAAAACATCTAGTATGAAAAATATTCTCCCTTTGTTCTAGTCCCTCTTCCTTCACCTTCAAATTTAAAACCCTCCTAATTACTAGGGACCCTCCAACTATGGGATACTCTACATCCTCATCCTCACTAGAATCATACTCTAATGATGGCCTTTCCTCATCTGACTCAGACTTCGACATTACTTCATTACCCCTTATCAACATAGTTTTCCTATTTATACATTCAGAAGCAATATGCCTAAACCCTTGACATTTAAAACATTTTATTTTCCTATGTCTAGAAGTACTAGAAGTGTTAGGATTAGAAGTACCTCTTGTTGGGTTGGCACTCTTATCCTTAAACTTGGATGCATCTCCAATTTTCTCTTTGGTCTTCAAGTTCTTCTCTCTCTTAATGTCGTCATACTTGTTCCACTTCGAGTTGGAACCCCACTTCGAATTGGAGCTTGAAAACCCTTTTGGTGACCCTTCACTTCTCATTTGCTTTTCCATTTCAATAGCCATGTTGACCATTTCTTCAATTTCTACATATGGACGTAGATCAACCACCTTGGCAATATCTTTGTTCATCCCACTTAGAAGTCTTGCCATTGTAGCTCCTCTATCCTTTTCAATGTTGGCCCTTATCATAATCATCTCCATCTCTTTGTAATACTCCTCTACGAACCTAGACCCTTGTGTGAGTCTCTGCAACTTTCGATGAAGCTCTCTATAGAAATAAGATGGTACGAACCTCTTCCTCATAATTCTCTTCATCTCATCCCAAGTTGAGACCGGATTTTCTCTATATCTCCTCCTTGACTGTATAAGTTGCTCCCACCAAACTAAAGCATAGTCGGTGAACTCCTCTGCGGCTAGTTTAACATTCTTCTCCTCGGAGTAATTGTGACTATCAAATATTAACTCTACATTTTTTTCCCATTCCAAGTATGCATGGGCATCACTTCTTCCCTTGAATGGCAGAATGTGCATCTTAATCGAACTTAGGTTGTCATCCCTTCCTCCTCTTGGCTCCTCTCTTCTAAGTCTTCTCCTTACAGTTTGGACTTCATACTCTTCTTCATCGGAAACAATTACTTATTGTCTCCTGGGTCGTGTTCCTTCTCTTCTAGTAGTATTGGACATGGTCATGGTCATCTCCCTCATTTGCTCCATCATCTCATCCATCCTAGATTTCAATGTTTCTTCCATCCTAGATGTCAATCTCTCTTCCATCCTTCTATACTCATCCTCCAAATATTGTCGTAAGAGATTTGGATCCGGTGTTGCCATTTGCTCTTCTTCCGAAGTAGAAACTCCCTTTCTGTCTCTTTTAGACATTCTTACACACTCGCTTACGTTTCTAACTCAAAAATGGTAAACCCTCTTGTTTCACTCAAATTTGGCTTTTACCCTCTATATGCTCACCACTCAAGCCTTTTACCACTCAAGTCTTGTCACCAAGTTGCACTTCAAAACCAATTATCTTAAACGAATAGATAAAACTAAAATAGCAAATTTCAAAATTAAAACCTAACAATAAAAGCAAGTTCTATTTTAGAGCAAAATTGGCACAAAAAAAAAGGACAAAAGAGTAATGAAACAAATAATAATTACTCAATGAAATTAACACAATGAGAATAGGAAACTAAACAAATTTAGAATAGGAAAGTAAGAAAATAAGAAACTATGAGAATAGGAAACAAATTAAATTGAGAATAGGAAAGTAAGAAAATAAGAAATTGTGATGATTGGATACAAATTAAATTGAGAATAGGAAAGTAAGAAAATAAGAAACTATGAGAATAGGAAACAAATAAATTAGGAAAGTAGGAAATATGGAATAATAAAAATCAGAAATCAATTAGGAATAAGTAACTTTCCTAATATTTAAGCAACTAATCTCAATATTCCAACTTTCAATTCTTTTTTTTTTTTTGCTACGATTTTTTTTTTGGTACGATTTTTTTTTTACGATTTTTTTTTGGGTACTAAAATACCAAAAACAATGAAGAACACAAAGAACTCAAGAAAAAAAGAAAAAAAACGCAGAAACAACAAGCTAATCAAAGACTCCAAAAAGAAAAACTAAGAACAAGATAAATAGGAATTTATCTTGGCCTTGCTCTGATACCAAATGATGCGGAACCCCACGCTTAAAGAAATTGTAATCCAAACACACAAGATAATATGGAACAAACCCTAGGTAACAACCCGCCCTATAGCACCTCTAGATAACAATTGTATCTAGCAACACTAATTAGAAGGCAAAGAATGAAATTGAAATTCGCCACAAAGTATTTACCTTTGATAAGAAGATCAATTCCCAAATGCAACAAGTAGAAGAAGAACAATCCTCACTTGGAACACACAAGTCTTGTTGAAAACAAGAATAGATTTTATTTAATCAATCATCAAAATTGTTTTTTTACAAACTAGTAACCTCTCCTTTATATAGAGATTAGGGTTAGGTTAAGAATCAATCTAGACCATAAAATAATTAGGAAAGTAATCCTAAGGCTAAAAACTAACCCTAAATAAATATAATCCGAAAATAGAAATAATTACAAAACTGCCATTATAATCTGGAAATAGCAATAATTACGAAACTGCCATTATAATCCGAAAATAGCTAAATTATGAAACTGCCATTGTAATCCGAAAATGGATTAAATTATGTCGTTTCGTCTTTGCAACTCCCGAGCAGCATTACCACCTTCATTCCTTGCTTGCACATCATGCTTAAATCATCATTATGCCTCATAAAAGTGTTTGGATCATGTGGATACTTGAATCGATCTTCATCAATTATTCTCTTCACAAGTCCAAGCATTACCGCTTTGATCTTCTTAGCTCGAGAACGTGTCAGTGGTCCACTTGGCAGCACAATGTCTTCACCACGAACATCCATGCTAGAAGAGCGCTCGATGCCCACATCATTCCCTCCCTCCTCAAAAAGATTCGTCCTCGAATCTGCATCCATGTCAAAAGGAGAAAGATCAGCAACATTGAATGATGCAGACACATTATACTCACCTGGAAGATCAATCTTATATGCATTGTCATTGATCCTCTCGAGAACTTGAAAAGGTACATTGCCTCTAGCATCCAACTTCGACTTCCTTTGGTTAGGAAACCTTTCCTTCCTCATGTGTACCCAAACCCAATCTCCTGGTTCAAATATCACTTGCTTTCGCCCCTTATTTGCTTTTTGAGCAGTTAGACGGTTACGCTTCTCAATTTGCAACCTCGCCTTCTCATGTATAGTCTTAACCAAACCCGCCTTCTTTTGTCCATCTAAGCTAGCAATCTCACTCAAAGGTAAAGGCATCAAATCCAACACAGTTAAAGGATTAAAACCATACACAATCTCAAATTGTGAAAAACCTGTAGAAGAATGAATAGTTCTATTATATGCAAATTCAGCAAAAGGTAAACAATCTTCCCAAGTTTTCCAATTCTTACCAACAATAGCACGAAGCAAAGTACCTAGAGTCCTATTAACCACCTCCGTTTGACAATCGGTTTGTGGATGACAAGTAGTAGAATACAACAATTTAGTACCTAACTTACCCCACAAAACTCTCCAAAAGTGACTCAAAAATTTCACATCCCTATCAGACACAATAGTTCTAGGCACTCCATGCAATCTTACAACCTCCCTAAAGAACAAGTCAGCAATATTTGTAGCATCATCAGTCTTATGACATGCAATAATGTGTGCCATCTTAGAAAACCTGTCAACAACCACAAATATGCTATCCCTACCCTTCCTAGTTCTAGGTAATCCAATGACAAAATCCATGGATATATCAACCCAAGGCTCATTAGGAATAGGCAAAGGTGTATATAACCCATGTGGCATGGACTTAGACTTTGCCTGTCTACATGCAATACATTGAGAACAAATTCTTTGAACATCCCTTTTCATATGTGGCCAATAAAAGTGTTCAACTAAAACATCTAAAGTCTTATGCACACCAAAATGACCCATTAAACCACCACTATGTGATTCTCTAACAAGCAATTCTCTAATAGAGCAATTAGGCACACAAATTCTTGAACCACGAAACAGAAAACCATCATGTCTATAGAACTTATTAAATGCACCTTGTTCACATGCAACATAAATATCCTTAAAATCAAAATCACTTGCGTACATGTCTTTCAATTGCTCAAAACCTAACAACTTAGAAGTTAATGTAGTAATGAGAACATACCTTCGAGATAATGCATCAGCTACTACATTATCCTTACCTTGCTTGTAGCATATCACATATGGAAAATTCTCTATGAACTTAACCCACTTTGCATGCCTCTTGTTGAGCTTTCCTTGTCCTTTGATGTGTTTGAGAGACTCATGATCAGTATGAATCACGAACTCCTTTGGAAACAAGTAATGTTGCCACACCTCCAAGGCACGAAACAATGCATACAACTCCTTGTCATACGTCGAGTACTTGAGTTGAGCCCCATTTAGCTTCTCCCTAAAGTATGCAATGGGATTTTTTTCCTGCATCAAAACAGCACCTATACCAATCCCAGAAGCATCACATTCAACCTCAAACATCTTATCAAAATTAGGTAGAACAAGAATAGGAGCCGAACATAACTTATCTTTTAAAGTTTCAAACGCATGTTCTTGTTCCTTACCCCATTTAAAACCTACCTCTTTTTTTACAATCTCATTCAAAGGAGCAGCTATGGTAGAGAAGTCCTTCACAAACCTTCTATAAAAGCCAGCTAAACCATGAAAACTTCTTACCTCAGACACGTTCTTAGGTGTAGGCCATTCCTTGATAGCCTTGATCTTCTCTTCATCTACTTCAACACCCTGTGCACTCACAACAAAACCAAAGAAAACAAGCCTATCTATACAAAATGTGCACTTTTTAAGGTTAGCATATAATTTCTCTTTTCTAAGCAGCACATCTAGCACTTGGCTAACATGCATCACATGGTCATCTAAACTTTTGCTATATATCAAAATATCATCAAAATATACAACCACAAGGTTTCCTATAAATTCCCTTTAAACATGATTCATTAATCGTATAAATGTATTAGGAGCATTAGTTAACCCAAAAGGCATAACCATCCATTCATATAAACCATATTTTGTTTTAAAAGCAGTTTTCCACTCATCCCCTAGCTTCATCCGAATTTGATGGTATCCACTTTTAAATCTATCTTAGTAAATAAGCAAGCACCATGCAATTCATCAAGCATATCATAGTGGAGTTCACCGACTATGCTCTAGTTTGGTGGGAGCAACTTATACATTCAAGGATGAGGTATAGAGAAGATCCGGTCTCAACTTTGGATGCGATGATGAGAATTATGAGGAAGAGGTTTGTACCATCATATTTCTATAGAGAGCTTCATCAAAAGTTGCAGCGACTCACACAAGGGTCTAGCTCTGTAGAAGAGTATTATAGAGTTGATTATGATAAGGGCCAACATTGAAGACGATAGAGAAGCTACAATGGCAAAATTTCTAATTGGGATGAACAAAGATTTTGCGAAGGTGGTGGATCTACATCCATATGTAGAGATGGAAGAAATGGTCAACATGGCTATAAAAGTGGGAAAGCAAATGAGAAGTGAAGGGTCATCAAAAGGGTTTTCAAGCTCTAATTCGAAGTAGGATTCCTGATACGGGCATCATAATGCCATATTCTACCATTGGAGCAAAAGATGATGATGCGGGCATCATAGAGCCATATTCTACCATTGGAGCAAAAGATGATGATTNGCCCTTCAGGGTGAGTACAATGAGTCCACTATTTTTAATGTTTCTGATATTTTTCCTTTTGAAATGGATTCAGATTCGAGGACGAATCTTTTTGAAGAGGAAGGTTCCTGATACGGGCATCATAATGCCATATTCTACCATTGGAGCAAAAGATGATGATGCGGGCATCATAGAGCCATATTCTACCATTGGAGCAAAAGATGATGATTTAAGCATGATGTCCAAGCAAATAATGAAGGTGGTAATGCTGTTCGGGAGTTGCAAAGGCGAAACGAAGTAATTTTAGCTATTTAAGGATTACAATGGCACTTTCGTAATTTAGCTATTTTCGGATTATAATGGCAGTTTCGTAATTATTGCTATTTCCAGATTATAATGGCAGTTTTGTAATTATTTATATTTTCGGATTATATTTATTTAGGGTTAGTTTTTAGCCTTAGGATTACTTTCCTATTTATTTTATGGTCTAGATTGATTCCTAACCTAACCCTAATATCTATATAAAGGGGAGGTTACTAGCTTGTTAAAGACAACTTTGATTATTGATTAAATAGAATCTATTCTTGTTTTCAACAAGACTTGTGTGTTCCAAGTGAGGATAGTTCTTCTTCTACTTGTTGCATTTGGGAATTGATCTTCTTATCAAAGGTATTTACTTTGTGGCGAATTTCAATTTCATTCTTTGCCTTCTAATTAGTGTTGCTAGATACAATTGTTATCTAGAGGTGCTATAGGGCGGGTTTTTACCTAGGGTTTGTTCCATATCATCTTGTGTGTTGGGATTACAGTTTCTTTAAGCTTGGGGTTCCGCATCAGTTCCAACTCGAAGTGGAACAAGTATGACGATAAGAAGAGAGAGAAGAACTTGGAGACTAAAGAAGAAAATTGGAGATGCATCCAAGTTCAAGGATAAGAGTGCCAA